>NQII01002805.1:83780-205889 GCA_002778355.1 Clitarchus hookeri
GGGGAGCAGATATATGTACAAAAATACTTGAAAATATGTTGTACTACGAAATGGCTTCTTATAATGGGTCCACTATATATTTGTTCCCATCTCTGCCAACAGGGTCAAGTGACCACAAAGCGCTTACAAATGAAACAACGTATAAATCACCTTCTGGAACAGTAAAACCATACTGCAAAGAAGTACTTGGAATTGTTATGTTTGATTCTTGCTGTCTGACCGCGGAGTTTGAGAATGTACGGTTTTAAAAAAGTCCTTTCCTATTTCCTAAGACTTCGGTTCACTGAAATTATTGTAGATTAAATACACTGAAGAGCCAAAAAAAACTGATACACCTGCCTAATATCGTGTAGGGCCCACGCAAGCACGCAGAAGTGCCTCAAGACGACGTGGCATGGACTCGACTACTGTCTGAATGTATGCAGGAGGCAATTCACACCATGAATCCTGCAGAGCAGTCCACAAATCCATAGGAGTGCGAGGCGGTGGAGATCTCTTCTGAACAGCACGTTGCAAGGCATCCCAGATATGCTCAATAATGTTCATATCTGGTGATTTAGGTGGCCAATGGAAGTGTCTAAAGTCAGAAGAGTGTTCCTGGAGCCACCCGGTAGCAACTCTCGACGTGTGGGGTGTTGCATTGTCCTGCTGGAATTGTGCACGTCCGTCGGAATGCACAATGGACATGAATGGGTGCAGGTGATCAGACAGGATGCTTACGTATCTGTCAACCTGTCAGAGTCGTATCTAGACGTATCAGGGGTCCCATTTCACGCCAACTGCAGACGCCCCATACAATGACAGAGCCTCCACCAGCTTGAACAGTCCCCTGTTGACATGTAGGGTCCATGGATTCATGAGGATGTCTCCATACCCGTACACGTCCATCCGCCCGATACAATTGGAAACGAGACTCGTCAGACCAGGCAACGTGTTTCCAGTCATCAACAGTCCAATGGCGGTGTTGGCGGGCCCAGGCGAGGCGTAAAGCTTTGTGTCGTGCAGTCAACAACGGTACACGAGTGGGCCTTCGGCTCCGAAAGCCCATATCAATGATGGTCCGTTGAATAGTTCGCACGCTGGCACTTGTTGATGCCCCAGCATTGAAATCTGCGCCAATTTGAGAAATGGTTGCATGTCTGTCACGTTCTCATCAGTCGTCGTTTGTCCCGTTCGTTCACGATCTTTTTCCGGCCGCAGCGATGTCGAAGATTTAATGTTTTACCGGATTCCCGATATTCACGGTACACCCGTGAAATGGCCGTACGCGAAAATCCGAATTTTATCGCTACCTTGGAGATGCTATGTCCCCTCTCGTGCGCCGACTATAACACCACTTTCAAATTCACTTAAATCTTGATAACCTGCCATTGTAGCAGCAGTAACCGATCTAGCAACTTTGCCAGACGCTTGTTGTCTTATATAGGCGCTGCCGACCGCATCGCGTTACTCTGATTGGTTCCATACCTCTGTTATTTGCATACGCACGCCTATGCCAGTTTTTCTTGGCTCTCCAGTGTAGTTATTCATCTCAAATCATTACAAACAGGTGGCAGACAGTTCGAAATAAAATCGAGACGTTAATATTGGAAGGGGGAGACAATCCCTCTCTAAGGAAGTATTTGAGGATGACGTGTCTCCCCGTCTTGCTGACAGGTATGGCCATGAATCAAACTAACTGAAGGAGGAGGCGCACGTTTTCCCTGTGCAAAATGCGTAAGACAAGAAGTATGATTGACAAGGGACAGAATTAACACGGTACGGCAAACGGAAGCACCCTGACGAAACCACCCGCAGCGTTTAATCAGTGAGCCAACAGCGAGTGACGTGTATAAGCCACGTGACGCAGCTGCGGTCAGAATTGTCACATTGAAGGCGCATCGTTAAGTTCTAGCTGTGGCGTGGGGCAGTAGCCACTTCCAAGAGCTGTGGCGTGGGGCAGTAGCCACTCCAAGAGCTATTACGGGACCTGTTATGTTAATCGACACGAGTTGTAATAAACAAATGACACGGAAGTACAACTTCCAGTTTCCAAGTGCCAATGTTTTGACGTGACAACGTCTTAAATTAGGTTGCGGCTGGGAGTCACTTATGAAAAAGTGTAACGCTCGGTAACGTTACGATGAGTCACCGAGGAGGGGTAATCAAGGGAGGGAAATGAGGGGAGGAAACAGGAGGGGAGCCGAGCCGGCCAAGGAGAAAGCCACCTTGCATGGAAGCAATTCCAAAGACGAACGACNTGCAAGCGTACTCGCAGTTTGGACATAAGTATAAATTTCCAGATCCCACGTGCCATGTAAAATCACATAATCAAAGTGAGGTTACACATCAAATTTGTATTATCAAATTTATCTACGTGTTATTTTCCATTAACTATATCAACTAGCAAGTGTTGTTTAACACACCTATAGAATGTAAATAATATTACAATATTTCATTATGTCTTTTGCTTCCATTCAATATAACAATTCTATAAAAATACAGCGCTGTAACCGGACTTCAAGCTACATCTGTTTAACCAAACCCCAAGGTTTCTTTCTACGAATAAAGTTTCAAGCATAGTGTAAGTAATTCACTCAAATTTAAGGATGTAATCATTTGTGGACGAAGGACGAGGAAGCATTTTTTGTAACAGCAAAACACTACATTAAACCATTACCAAAACGTTTATCTTAATCGTAAGTTTGGTTATTATATTTTTGTTAGTGTATGTTACGCGTACATTTTTTAGAAAAATAACATTACAAACTAATTTATTATGGAAAAACATGCAAACTTGCACACAGTATACTGATTTGATTAATTCGAGTCTTTGTTCCCTATGTTTACACATGGTATGTCATTCTTACTAAGTATTGCAATAAGTATTCATAGACCTAATAACGATACTAGCGTACATAGACGATTGGCATTAGTAGGGCCTAGTATTATATATAAAATGCACAACTGGTATTCCGATTGTTCTTTGCGTAATTTTTAAAATATGCCAAAATGTATATTTAAGACATATATTACTTTTTTTTTCGTTAAGAGAAGTATCTAACTTTTTGTAACCTTGTCTAAGCGTATTTTTTTTTAAACCACACAAATACACATTTATATAACTGGATAGTATGACTTGCATGCGTAAATAAGTCGTTTTACAGGGCGAAGTATACGTCCTTTCTCTCGCCATTTATTTTCACCTCAAACTGGTCATTCAAATGAGCGTCTGACAACAGAATAGCTATGCCGAAGATCAATAGCCTGGTGGTCCCTTTTATGTAGCCCTGCTCAGTCGCTCATTGGATCACACGAGGCTCTGAAAACGGACGTTGTGTCTGATTGGCTATACAACGTGCCGTGCAAGAATCCCTATTGTATGGGTCACCGTCTGGCAAGATCGTGCCCCAACACGAATGAAGTACCTTCATGCTGCTGAAGTATGCGGCGGATGTATTCTTAGACCGGGTACCCGGTGCAACACAGTTCTCTTCTGAATTGCATAATCAAGCTTGTACAAGTGGCTGTTAGACCTTTTGAGGTAGCAGCGATTTTTCATACTTAATTCGACAACAGGATCAGTTTTTTTTATCGTAACGTCATCTGCACTTGCGCATGCGCAGCTTGTTATTCTGTTTCGGAAAGAAATAAAAAGAAGTCTTGTCGTCTTGTCTTTGCATAGAGTAGACATGGCTGACGGATGCAGTATATAAAACTACTGAGATACCGAACCCAATTTAAAAGCTTCGGTGATCGTTACCATAAGCAGCCATCAGCACGAAGGCTTTTTTTCTTCTTCTCGTTTTTGCGCGAAAACCTACAGGTAAATAGTGATCGCCTGAACGTAGGAACGGCGAAAGAATCGGCCGTGGCCTGTAGTAAGTAACCACCCCATGAGTCGCCTGGAGTGATTTCAGGNAACCACCCCATGAGTCGCCTGGAGTGATTTCAGGAAACAATGGAAAACAAAATCAGGATGGCCGGATGTGAGTCCGAAGGTTAACCACTGTGCCGCCTCGTTTCGTGCGATCGCGTGTTCGCGCGTTCGTAGTTTCTCCGAAGATTTCCGTGAATTACATCCTAGCGTAGGCGAGNGTTTCGTGCGATCGCGTGTTCGCGCGTTCGTAGTTTCTCCGAAGATTTCCGTGAATTACATCCTAGCGTAGGCGAAGTTATTAGTTACGGGGTTGAGTGGAGAATTGTGGACAGTGTTAACCGGGTTTTATGTATTCTCCAGTATGGACTTCAGTCTGTACGGCTATGCGCGCGGACAGCTGAGAATAGACTAATGGTACTGTAGCAGTGGCGAAAAGTGTGCCCATAAAGGGAGCAGGAGATATCCATTAAACAACACCCAGGCGCGCCATTGTGCCGCCGCGTAAGAGGACGCCAACACAAACGTAGAAAGTCTCCACCAGCCCCTTAAAGCGTAGCGGTGGCTTTGTCTACAGAGTAAAAAGCCTTTAAAAAACTCCTACCATCGTTGTTCTTGAGGGGAAATACTTTTAACTACTCCTTGCCGTGCGCCGTAGAGTAATGATGGTGCATGTAGGCGCCCCCTGCTCAATGCTTTCAGAGGCTATCGAGGACTCTATGTATGCAGTAACATACACTAGCTCCGAACAGGCCTAGACTAATCAGTCCTGGAACAGGAGCTCATTAGTCAGATTCAGGGGAGTATCAATCCCACGGCTTTCGCTTACCGAGAATTTTCCAGTTGCGATAACCCATGTAGTGATTTCTTACTGAAATTGTGCTGTATTGAGAATACGCCATATTCTAATTGTAATACGCATGAAACTAAAAATAAAGCTACTACAGTGGTCACCAATACAAACATGACGTTTTTGATGAATAAACGTCGAGTGGGATTGGGGCGGAAGTGATGTCTATCGAACGACGGAGCCCGTAATCGTCCGTAGTCCCAAATATGGAAATAAATGCAAGGGCAAAAAGAAAGGGGAGTGCCCCGAGAAAATCCGCCGGTCTGCCGCGTGTGACGGTGTGACGCCGCCAGGAATCGCTGTATCGAGATAATCACCCCCCCCCCCCNTTAGAATTGTTTAAGATCCAATTTTTTCTAAGTTTTGAGGATATTTGTATTCTCGTGGCATGATATTGATGATACATTGATGGAAATACCTCAGAATGTTCAGTGCCCAAACTCCGTACATAGTTTTTTTGGACCAATAGTAACACAAAAGTCCCATACACTTTTATCCGGAAGCGTATTTTTATATAATTTAATTGTGTTCAAAGTTGTGGTGTACAACGTCTGGAGAACAAGGCGGTGCGATCATGAGTGTAAGATAAGTTACATACGTAGTAGGCGCGCGACTGCGACGTTACGTATGTAATAATTTAGTGTCACGCGCATGACTACGTTGTTTTTATATAATACCCTTTCAAAGTCAAAGTGTACTGACTTGTGGTCATTCACATACAAAAAAAAAGTAATAAACTATTAGAAAAACTGAACAAGGCAGCTGAAAGATATTTCTTTAATTGTTGTGACACGATTAACACATGCTGTTTAAAAAAAAATCAGATATAGTCAAATCGTTTAAGTATGTAGCAATTTCTGCATATTTAACATTTGCCATTTTTCTACGCAAGAAGTTAGTCTTAATTTTTTATGTAGCTACAAAATAAATACTAAGATTGTGATTTTCGCATGTAATTAAACTAAATTTCTTCAAGCAGAATAAGTCCAAACAAAGGATGTAATTACATATAATGTACACATATTGATCTGATTATGGCTGCAATATAAAATGGTGAATATTATACCATCTCATATTCGTGCAAGTTTCAGTCGTGTTGTAGGTTTATAAATATAGAACCGATTAAAAAATACGCAACTCCTTTCTGCCTTTTTTTAAAATAATGATTTCAGAGAGTATTAAATGTTATCATGACTTTATTGTTTGGCCGAGAAGTTAACATTACACAATACAAGTATTGGATCACGTTCCCATTAGAATTACCTTGCAGGCAAACGATCATATTTGTCAACCTGATAAATGTTTTACTTATTTACTAAACCAGTTGTTTTCAAGCTTTTTAATCTACAGCACACCTTACCAACTATTTATTTCCCATAGCTTCCCCACGAAATATTTTTTTAAGTAGCGTATTTTAACATTTAGCTGGGCATTATTTTTTAATAAAAACTTTCGAATTTATTATTAAAATTAATTTTTTAGTGTATTTTTAGTGCACTAAATTGTGAAATAAATTAGACAAACGTACGAGAAAAACATACTCAGAGTGCATTTGAAATAAACTTACGTNCCCATAGCTTCCCCACGAAATATTTTTTTAAGTAGCGTATTTTAACATTTAGCTGGGCATTATTTTTTAATAAAACTTTCGAATTTATTATTAAAATTAATTTTTTAGTGTATTTTTAATGCACTAAATTGTGAAATAAATTAGACAAACGTACGAGAAAAACATACTCAGAGTGCATTTGAAATAAACTTACGTNTGCACTAAATTGTGAAATAAATTAGACAAACGTACGAGAAAAACATACTCAGAGTGCATTTGAAATAAACTTACGTATATGTACAAAACATATGCATCCGTTGCACCTCAGGTGGTAAATTCTTGGCGCATTGGTTAAAAACCACTGAATTAAACTTTAATATAATTTTCATCTGTGAACATAGACATGATAAAGCTCTTTCAGCGCATGGTTAAAGTTTTTTTCTCTGAACGTCTCATCATCAGCGATGTCGTTAGAGACTAGACAAGGTGTTCTCGGCTAATCAAGTTGAAAAAAAAAAGGGGGGGGATCTGTCGTGGTCTATATTAAGGAACTGCGTCGATATTGAGGGAACCACCGAAAACTTAAATCTGAATAAGTGAACAAGGAAGCGAATTCGCGCCTTCCCGAATGTGAGTCCAGTGTGTTATAGACTAATCACTGTAAAATTAGCATTTTTGAGGCCCTAGTAACTTTTTTCTTATCGGGCATTTTATATCCTCCCACCACTTTTTAAAATATATATTACCAAGTCGTAAGTAATAAACACTAGGCATATATTTCACCGCATTCGAAAGTTAACGTCTAGGGCTACAATAAAATATATTAATTGATTATTATTCCAAAAGAGAGGACTTCAAAAATAGCTCAGTTTACCGTGAATAGCCTGTACCACTGCGGAATCTCACTCGATGTGTCTGCGTTTGATGAAGCATTGTTTATGAATGCAGCCCGGTAAAATTCGCATGTCCAGTTACGAAAAATCGTACGCTCTGTAATCTGTAAGCTAGACTTCGCTTTCTATTGTGGATTTTTAAAGTGGATGCCAAATTTTAATTGGCTCGTTGCTATCACGATGGAGTCATGTCTGCGACTACATTTTGTTGCGTGTTATCTCATTGCCTCAGTATCATCCAGGAGGTATTAAACGAGTAGCAACAGGAAAATTTCGCGAATTCGTTGTAAGACAGGCTAGACGTTAAGAACATGTACATTTATGTTATATCTGTAATTGGATCACACTTTACCAGACACGCCCAGGTGAACTTTGAGCCAATACCAGGCATGTACAAGAACAAGCACCGAATCCCGTGTCACCTGGTCTCAGGTAAAACTGGCTACACACTGGGGCTGCAGCCAATGAACATAAAGTCGATGATCTAAAATACCTCAAGCAGCGGAGTCTAGCCTTCAAGTCGTTCAAAACGCGAAATTCTCTTGTCCCTACAAATAAGTCGTGGGCCAGTTGCAGAAGAAACACGAACCTGCAAATTTTTCAAGTCTAGCTTGTACCCAAATAAACCCGTGAATTTTTCATGTCCCTTTTTATGAAGTATTCCTTCCACGTTCAGGGTCTCACACGTCAGCTACGAGGAATGTCGTAGAGAGCGGGTTTTGTCTTCTGCGTTGCACGGTTGTGCATAGGCAAATTCATCACTATAGTCTATTCGCGGTTATTTTACGCTTTTTGAAACAAACCTTTTAAGAAATCACCCCATATGGCGTGTTTGGTTGTTTCCTAAATATGCCACGTATCACAAGCGTTTTGTGTTTGTGTTAAATTGAACTTTTACTTACATTGCATCTATAATTTGTAATATTTTATTTATGATTAATACGAGCAAAAACAGGAAGCAAATAGATGCATCAGTAATGCCTAGTAAGAAACAGTTCTTGTGCAAAACGTTATTACACTGAGTTCGCACGAACGCGGTACGTTGTCCCTTTGGTGTAATTTTCTCAATTCGGTTAAGATTCGTTTCAATGAAGCGGAAGAATATCCTGTAAGTACAACTTTAGCAGGGCTTCAGAAAAGTTGGAAGTAACCGTAAATGGACTGTATAGTGAGTTCCGGCCTACTCGACAACTGAATCGCTGCTAAGAAATTTTCGATTCATGCTGTAGGTTGTGCTCGAACCGTTACCACATAAGCGTCACGATTCAGGGTGCACGAGTCTAGAGTGGGGAGGTTTGCGCGGCTCATCGTGGTCTTGGGAGCCGATGGGTGTAAAACGAGGTATGGAGCAACGCCAGAATGCAAGGGCGGGGGAAACTGGAAATCCTCGAGTAAACCCGCCGACCAGCAGCATCGTCCGGCACGATTCCCACGAGCGAAAATCCGGGAGCGACCTCTCCGGGAATCGAACGTTGGTACGAGGCGAGCTCGGCGTTAGAGGAAAGTGAACACCCGCTGGAGGCCACTCTCCATCATACAGCCCTAACTCGAACCGACAGACGTATTTCAGCCCGGGAGGAACCAATCCAACTTTTCCTCGCAAGCGCCTCTACAATCAAGCCAATTTTTTGCACGCTCGTTGCAGGCTCCTATCGCCGCGATCCCAGGCGAATCGCGACGTGCTCGCTCTCTGGTGGAAAGTTAATTAATTGGTCGCTGGATCGCGCGGCGTTGGCTCCCCAACGCTGTACTTACAAGGCGGTGGCGGCCCCAGCGGTGTGTTTAGAAGGCGGCGCGGAGCGAATCTGCCAATGGCTCCGCGAACGGGGCTGTCTCGCCTCCGCTCCGCGCGGGTCGTGACTGTCATTCCGGATGTAAATCACCAGCGGCTTAAATGAGGAAATTCCGCCAACCCCCTCTCGGCGCTGGTTATCATGTAAATCAGAGAAAGCGTAGATGGGTAACGGGCCGTGTCTGTTCGCGGCCCACACGTGAACAGCTCTGACGCGTTCCTTTCTCTGGATTCGCGAACGAAGATGGGCCTCCCGCGCTCGAGACTATACTTCACGACCACATTCAACGTTTCTAAAGCCCTGCTAAAATTCACTTCCAAGTTATTCCTCCGACTTATTCGAATGAAGCGTAACCAAGTCTAGAAAGTTACACCAAAGGGATAACGCACCGCATTCGAGCGCACTCAGTGTAATACTATTTTGCATGATACCTATTTATTACTAGGCATTACCAACACACCTTTTTTTTTTTTTCTTTCTGTTTTGTTAGTTTTAATTATAAATGTTTAATATAACCGAAAATAGGATACTTTTATGTTATCACCTATAAAACGCTTGTGATACACGAGGTATTTAGGAAACAACCGAACACCACATGATACATAGGGTAATTTTTCAGAGGTTTGATTCAAAATGAGCGACGAAACCGCGAATATACTACACATACAGAATTGAAGTATGCAGTACTTACTTGTAAAGCTAAGATACTTGAAAGGCACTTGAGGCAGTCTGAGTGCCTTAATGTTTTCTATACTTTTAAGATATTTCACATTTTTGTAATACAGTATTCATAAAAATTTAGAAAAAACGCCAAATCAGTTTTACCATTACTTTCATCTACTTTTTTTAGTGCAATTATTGGCAATTTAACCTTAAATTTCGTGTCAAAAAATTTTTCAAAAACTTATACGAGCACAATTTTTTATTTTAACTCAAGTTATAATTGAAGTCTTAGGAAAAAAATAGAGAAATTTCTTTGAAGTCTGATATTTTATTAGCTTGCGATTAGGGTTTAGCTTCTGGCTATTTTGAATTTAAATTTTGTTATAAAGCATGGCATTTAAAGTTATGGTTGAAAATCTTAAACAATTTCCAAGAAATTTCTTTACCATATTTTAATGAAACCTAAGATTAATTTTAACTGTAGCCAACATGTCAATCATGCAAAATTTAGAAATTTGTACTTCAAAACATATAGATTATAAATTCCCATAACTTCCGTAGGTTATTTTTGTAAATTAATTCTCCATGTTTTTTTTTTTTACTTTCATGAGACTATTTAAAAAAAAACTTATATGGCAGCGATGGAATGTAAGGACGTAAAGAACAGTGGAGTAATCCAAGAAAAACATTACGAAATTATTACAAAAATTGCCTTTGCCTGGAGTTGAAGCGAAAGGTTTTGAGGTCACTTGACAGGTAGATCTGTATGAGATGGAGATGCGACGGAATGCACAAATGGCGGGGAAAGGAAGTACCTCGAGAAAGTACGCCGGCTAACGGAAACTTCCGCATGCGAGAGCATGAGTGTAGTCCTGGCCGAGAAGAGAACCCAGGTCGCTTGTAGGTGGAATACCGGTGCGTCAGCCACTCTCCTAGAGAAAAACACACCCAGTGGAAGCAGGCGGAACTAAACTCATGATCTGCCAGGTGTGAGTCAGACACGATTCCTCAAGAGCAAACATGCTCGATGACTCGATAGAAAGCGACCGACAGCTACGGTCAAGTGGGTTGAGTTGGGTTCAGAGATATGGGTGGCTCTTAACAACGAGGTCTTAAGAGCCGATGAGGGTGAAATGAGGTAAGAAAGAAGCAGCGCTGAAATGCAAGGGTGGGGGAAACGGGAGATCCCCGAGAAAACCCACCGACCAGCGGCATCGTCCGGCAAGATTCCCACTTGCAAAAATCTGGGAGTGACCCGGTCGGGGATTGAACCCTGTAGGCCTTGGTGGGAGGCGAGCAGTCTAACCGCTCAGACACCGCGGCCCTCAAGGTCGGGTGGGGTTCCTGGATTCGTATACCAGGTTCCGACATCTTCTGGTTTCAGGAAAGATTGCTCTCTCCAGGGACGGAGGTTGTATTCTCAGCCGGCAGTCTGAGAGAGTCCTGTGGAACACACATACAAGAAGCAGGTACGCCCAGAAGAGAGAAGGTGGAGAGGTGCGACTGTGTAGTGGTCAGAACACTCACTTTCCATTACAGCTAACTGGATTCGAATCCCGGCTGTGTTTAACCTTGATTTGCACATGACGGGAACGTACAAACGTTGCCGTTGGCAGGTGTGTTTTCTCTGGGTGCTCCCATTTCTTCCACAATCGTCATTAATTTCTCTATCTCCACCTTACTTCACCCAAATCGACGTTCAAGAATCCAGCTGCTGCGCGATATACTGAACTCTTTGTTACTGTCACCAGCTTTAAGTGCAGCGATCATTGGCGAAACACTAAAATGCATATATGACTGATACGAAGTTACATAAGAAGCAGAGAGAAATATTTGATATCTGAAGACTCAAAGTGCGACTGTATACATGCAAGTGTACATCTTACTATTTTATTACTGCACACAAAATATGCAATAAAATTAAACAACCTAAATCTGACATCGGATCACAGGTTAAGATAAGTCGGTACAGATGGTTCGTTTTCAACTGAGAGTGTTTGAAGAGTCCGAGTTTTAATTAATTTGTTTGTTCATACACGTAGAAATAAATCTCAGCCTAGTGGCCGGTTTACAATTTACTGTGTTGGACATAGTTACAATGATATTGTTACAATCTTTCAAAGTCCCTGAGGACGGAGCTCTTATTACAGATAATAAGAATTTCCTAATTTATTTAAAACAATAAAAATTACTATAAACATAATATTTCGAAAATAATGGCTATTACTTACTATTTACAACTAATAATTACATAGCCGTTCACTACCTCAAAGAAATTAACAAAGTCAGACACTTAAAACCAATATTTATAAAAAGTTTACTAGCACCCACTGAATTAATACTGATATTATATATTGATATCTGACAGTTCCAGTATTTTGAATCAATTCTGTATCACTCGTCCATTCAGCCCCATCTTGTTTCAATCCAGATATCACCAGCCTTCGTCTTCTTCTGTCCACATTTCGCTGGACTTCGCCAGATGGCTATGACAGACTGCCAACCCTCGTAATGCTGCAGTATTTATAGGGGCAGGCGCCCTGACCGAGAACGTTCTTCACCCGTCGACGTGCGCCGAGGGAGGAGATGGCCAGAAAGTTCGCGCAATAGCTCACAGCCACCGACACATCCAGCACAGTAGAAAATGGGAGAAGGTACTTGAACTTAAGCTGTTAATAATCACCCCCACATGCCTGGTGGGACGAAACGGGTCTGCGTTGGGGAAGGGTGGGTAGGCCCCTGCTGCGCCAAGAATGGTCGCGTTTGTCGAGCGTAGTGTTGGTGATGGGGGGACGGAATATGCGTAACATAATCATAAAAATAACGAGATACGAACAGTTTTTAGGCATTAAGTAGATACAAATTATGCAAGTTAATTGCAGCTTTGTTATATGTATATTAAATGTCCTTCCGCCACTTGCACAAACAAACATTGCCGTGGGCTCAGTGGACCCCTTCAGAGGGCAAAGCGCTGCTGCAAATCCTGCAGAACAAACTGCTGCTAGCGATTGTATTATCTTTAATTATAAGGTTCGTTTGAATATTTTCTGCTAGGTGGTTTTGTAGCCAATTTTATAAATAGCGTAATTTTTACTTTCCTGTAGTAGCGGAGATGCTGCAAGTGTTTTTGCGCTAGAACCTCTTTACGAGCCGTGCAGCTGAACGTAGTGCTTTGTCCGGTGACTAGAAACCACGTAAGTTAATAATGCAATTCTGGTACATTTTTATAAACATAAACATGTTGCCGTTACGTCAAAGCTTGGTCGAGTATGTTTACAACATGTTTACAATAAAATATGACTAACTTCTGCCGTGTACAAATTAAACGTTACACTGTTAAGAAACCGCTAATACAAGGAATTATATTTCCCAGTTAGCTGCCAGTTTTATTGCAAGTACTTCAGGGTTTACGTTAGAATATATGCAACCACCTACTTACTGGCAGATATATATATATTTTTTTTTTTGCAAATGTAGGCTACACCTCTAAGGAACTCAAAGGTGAGCCACTAATGTGGGTTATGTGTTAGGGTTGTTCTCCCTCTTTCCTGAAGTGTGTAGGAGGGAGGATCTCCCAACCACCCTCCCTTTATACCCGCCCTGGCTCCGCAGCGTACACGAGGGCATTTATTACCCAGGCAGACCACCACACAATTCCTCCCCCGTGCTACGCTAGGGGCCATTCGGAGACTGATGTATCCCCTCCTCCAACCCCCTCAATAAGGCGGTGCGGCGTGTACGGGGTAATTTACCATCAGGTCACGAAGCCTCAGCCTGCTGCGAACAGAAATCGATAATAATAGTATAGGATGGCCCAAGTACGTCTCCAAAGCACTACTTACTGCTCGGGGCACGGGAAAATGTGAAATTATATTCCTATTCTCGTTGTTCATTTAAATCCCGTACCGTGTAGCTGAGAGCGCCTATTCGTGGTTCGTTTTGAAAGAAAAGGGGGTGAAGGGGGATTATTTGACCGGACGAGCCTAGAGTAGGCTACTTATCTGTTAGCATATATAACATTTAGGTACTAAATAGATCTTAATTTATGAAACACATTAAGTTTCAAGCACTTTATCTAGGCCTAATTATTGTAATCTACATTAAGTTAATTTATTTTACATTTTGTTATAATGTATATAATTTTAATAAATATAACTGATATATTACATTCCAGCACACTTAAAAAATTTGCAGTAATTAGCTGTACAGACACCAGGAAGCAACTTGCAATATATTTCCAATGGCAAAGGCTGAAATACACTGAATAGCAAAAATTATTTAAAAAGGGGTGCGCGCTCTTATGGAGGAGGACCATGACAGTATGTCATCCACATATGTAATACAGACACATTATTTCGGAAATTTGCGACGAAGCTATTGAAATATAGTACATTTGCCTAACGTCGGTAGCAGCTAAGTTTTTTTTCGTGTAAAATCTCAGTTTTCCCACCAGTGCAACTATTCATGAATTGTGTTGGCGTTTCCGTACCACTCTTGCTTATAAAGAGTAATTACAGTTTGTTTTTTAATTATGAGTGGGCTAAAACATCTCAATTGAAAATTACTTTAAAGTAATTCGCACCCTATAGGGAAATAGTCTGGAATGTTGCAATCCATCACAAATACCGAGGCGGACTGGAACGGAGAATCCGGAGAAGAAAATCAATTGTCTGAAATGAAAACAGTAAATGTAAACGAGGGATTCACCCGGATGGCTGCTGGCTGGGGACAAGTGGACGAGCTGGCTGCCATATTGGTTGACGTCACGTCGAAACCTCCTGCTCTGTCATTCCTCGCCAATGGTGGCCATCTTGCATTCATAATTATTCCCTCTGAACTTTCCCTTTTTTCCTCCTGCTCTATCATTCCTTCCGATATCTTCAAGCTCTTGCATTCCTCTTCTATTTACTCACGATCTGGAATTCCTACCTGAAGCTCTCTCTCTATCACGTTCGTACTCTCTCGTCCGTTCTATCCCTTGAGGTTTTCTCATATTCCTTCCTGCTTAATTTATTTTCTATCTTGTCTCACACCCCTCTCTTGCTTTTCGCGTCCTCCATAAACGTCGTCGTCCTCTGCTGTATGCAGTCATCTGTAATTCCCACCTCCGGTCGTCTGCTGTAGGCGGACATATTTAAGTCCCGCTCCTGCCACAAGAATGTGTGAAGTTCTACTTTATGCAGCTAGGAACGCTGGTATCGATGTGGCCATTTTGTGTGTTGACTGGTTCACCCATCGCCTGCAGAGAAACACTAACATCGGGGAGGTAAGTCCAAACGGTAACCGCCAGGGGCGCTGGGATTTGTTTTTGTTGTTTGTCAACTCAACAAATGCAGGAGGCTTGCGGTTTCGTCCGACCACACTTCGGTCGTCAGTCCGACGTCTAGACCACACGACCACCATTGCATGGGAAATGTTAGGAGAAGAAATGAAGTAAATATTCGCATCGGCCTACACTCTCGCCAGACAATAAACTTGTCATCGCGAAAAAGAGGAGGTTTAATTCGAATGTAAATACAGGAAAAACCTGTAGGCAACGTGCGCGGGCATGCACTCACTTTTTATATGTGTAAAAGTAATATATATATTAATAGCGGAAAAAATTACCACAATTCTAACAACCATAAAATAATCACATAAAAGTTATATGCATCCATACAGAGCCAATTGCACAACAACATACATGTGCCTCGATAATGCGCGAGCTCTCGCACTTCTGTATCTTATGTGTAAAATGAAAATACTGTCATTCTAACAATCAGAAAATAATCATACCCCTACGATGAAACAGAGTATACGCACACAACACACCGCGCGCACGACGCCGCAAGGTGAAACAGTGTATACACTAACTCGTTGCACACACTGCATGGTATGGAGCGTAGTCGTCGCATTGCACGTGCGCAGGAAACAATTTCCTTTTCTGTAACAAGTTGCCGAAAAAAGTCTTAGCACCTCCACCTACCCCTGCTGCTAGAAGACAGCAACGAATAATTTGGTGCCCAAAGAAACATCGACAGTGTGAGAAAAGGGCAGTGATTTCAGTGAAATGACCGTCGTCCAACCCAGAGCCAATTAAGAATGGCCCATGCCGACGAGGGGCCCCCGCCGCCATCCAGCATATGTGTCGCCATGAATATTAAGAAGCTGCAGTAACACACACCACATGGCCGACGACCAACAACTCTTGCTGCCAGAAATAACGTCCTTATGGGAATAAGCGGCAATCAACCTAGTAGGAATTAATAAAAACCAATCCTGCTGGTGGACAGCCATCCACATGCATACAGGTTGACTGCTGGTTCTAGCCATCACGAATTTTAAATAACATGTGACACTGAATATTAAACAACGCTCGTGAGAACAATTGGCATGCCCAGCCGGCCTCCAAGATCATTAAGATGCGTCACGCCGCCGGCGTAATAGAAGTAAAAAAAATGGCCCAATCCATATCTCCTGGAAGGCATTAAAAACCATGGCTACAGACCGACTATAGCCATCAGATTTACAGGAATGTTAACAAACGGCCAAACTGAAATAATGTATGCATGTAGGGAGAACCGGCATGAATATAAAGCAATGCCCATGAGAACACATTAACACACACTGCATAGTATTACAAGTCAGAAATATGGCCCAATCTCAAATCCCCTGAGAGGTCATTAACAACAACTGACCACAGCTCCACTGTGGGAACAGGGGAGGAGCAGGTGGTCATTATCAACTGTGGCCATCAGACCTGCAGGAATGTTATCAATCACCCAAACTGAAAGAATCAGTAGCCCTCAAAAAACCACTGTGAGAACACACTACGTGTCCAGTCAGAAATAATCACAGGTTGGAGGTGCGATGCTATTATTAACATCCAGCCCCAGTTCACTGCATACAGCCTGGAAATAAATAACCACAGACACATTAATAAAATGCAGAGGGAGCAAGGGACGGTCGTTGGGACCGAGAGGAAATGACAGAGAATACAGAGTATGAATAAATTACACAACATGTACATACATTCGTAAGAACTAATTTATTTATACTTCAAAATAATACATTTTTAAGTGGCACATACAGGTAAAATCACACCTCTTGTAATGCAGTATCCAATTACCCATTGGCAAGTGCTGAGCATTATATCCATCTGTTGTAACAAGAATCGAAACCCAACCATTTTACCAGAAGTCGATTGTCCAACAAATGAAGAACTTTTTCAACTAAATACATGTTGGAGAATTTTGTAAGCTGTATCTTATGATCATAAAACGAGCTTTGGAGTTCAGTTCCAGTCAAGTCCACGAGATAATAGGTTCTTGCTTTGTAATGATAATTCTTGACAATCCTGTATACTTCAGTGCTCCAATTTAGAGTGTATGATTTTTGTAAATGTTCCCTTCACTCGTGATATCCTTATGTAGTCTCCAATTTTCGCCTTAGGATTGTGAGTGTCCAATTTCTTCTCAGCTTTGAACACCATCTCCAGCAAGGAATTATCCCGAATGTCCACTGGCCGCATGTGTATAGTGCGGTGCACTCATCGATTGTAGGACACCACTAATTGTGGCAACATGTATAGCCACTTGTATCTTCCCCAAGACGAAAATTCTCGCCACATTTCACCCTTCAGAGTACAGTTAAACTGTTCCACAATGGAAAATTTCATACCCCTATATGTGCTATAGTGATTAATGTTATTCGCAGCCATTAACGAACAGGCAGGATTATAGAATTCTCTGCTAAGATCCATTTCCAGATTTTAGGTCATTCTTTGTTGTTCAAAACAGTCTTCACAGCATCGCTCACATCGAGGCCACATTTCTGGCGAACTGGGATTGCACATGCATATTTGATGTATGCATCTATGACCATTAACATGTATCTGAAGCCCTTATTAACAGATGCAAAAGGGATCTTTCCAACCAGGTCGGCCTGGTATAGATCTTTCAGCCCAAAGACGAGTACTTTCCACCTGGGGTAATTACATTGCACAGACCGGTGGAGCTCAGCAGCGATTCGCAGATATGAAATTTTTTTTTAGTAAATGAACCCACCTTCATGCAATTCTTCTAAAATATTCACAATCTCGTTCATGTGGGAATTATTGCCAGCCTGCTGAGACACAATTAGCAGTCGTGGACATGATACATACTCATTAGCATCATCCCAGTAAACAAACTCGAGTCGGTTGCTCCCATCCAGCTTCGAAGTCAGACCCAAGCTCGTCGCTAAGCCAACATTCGAGAACAGATCAGCAATAACAACAAATTTTTGGTTGTGTCTCATCCTGAAGTTTTATTGTCTGCCAAATGCGCATTCGTGGGTTTAAGTGAGCATTTGTATTGGCGAAGTGCCTCGCACGAGTACTCACCGGGATCGCATTCAAAGAGCAATTCATAGAGGCGTGGATATGCCTGTATTACTTTGTCACCGATCAGTATAAAATAATTTTGCAGCTACTGGGCAAAACCTGATCGAACGTTTTTGGAATGCGATAATTGCGACAGGAAATTCACATGCGCTTACAATCTGCATGCACAGTGTAAAATGCAATGGTCCCACTGTCCCTCAGTCTATTTTTAGCGTATTGGTGCTGCCTCCCCACAGGCCAGCCCTTCCATTCCCGCCTGCCTTATTCCGATAGAGGGAAGGTCTCGTCGTAGAGTAGCCATCGATAATGGCAAGGCCTATGCCTATGGCTTCGTGGTAGTGGAGAGTGCCTTCCAAGGTACAATGGAAATGTACGTATTCGAGAATACCTCGAGCGAGGCGAAAGATATTTGCAGCTACCTGGAGAACATAAAAGAGTGTATAATCGGTCAGCTAGAGAATGTAACGAATATTGGGGGCCACAATTAAATTTAATATATTTTTGGAATACTTGTATGGGAAGCCCGAGCCACATGATGGTGAATCGGATCAGCATGCCTTCAAGACGAAAAACATATCTCACTACAATGTTAGCGACATTGAGGATGGATGCACTGTCGGTCGTCATTGCCAAGATATATCAGGAGGAGGACGAATACATGGGGAAGAGTGGCTGGACCCTCACCTCTCTGAAATGGCTTCAGCTGCATGTCAACAAGCCTAACCTACTGAGAGCATCCTCCTGCATTGCCCTGTCTGCGCACATTGAAGCCAAGAAGGCAATTATTAACCTGCAGAACGACTTTTGGTGGGCGATCCTAACACATTTTGTCGAGGGCTGGGATCATGAATATGTCTACCATTACTACAATGGCTTGAAAATGTGATTCGATTTCGGTGAGATTGAGTTCCCCGTCCCCTCTGTTACATAACCGCTGTTCGAGAGGAACATCCAGGGGTCAGTGTTATCACATATGCTCTCAAATAAAATAACAAGGTGGTTCCTATACATGTGTCGAAGGAAGAACTGGCCCAGTACTTTGATCTATTACTTTTGATAACTGAGGACGAGAACTTGCATTATTGCTATATTTCTAACTTCTCCCACCTGATACATTCGCAGGTGACATAACAAAGGGAAATGGTGCACATCTGCAAGTGTTGTCTCAAGGGGTACGATAATCGACCTTGCATGATGGGGCTTACAGGTGTCGAGACACTAGCTGAGGACAGGAGCTACTATAACGAACTTGTACCAGTATGTGTGAAAATGCCTCAGCCAGAGAAGAATGGCGTGCCTCCTGTGCTCAAGTTTGCCAACTTCCAGAATGTGGACAAAGTACCTATAGTTATATACGCTGAATTTGAAACTATGTTACTCCCTGTACAGTCGTGTCCGCCGAACCCTGATGTGTCTCTCTCTCTCTCTCTCTCTCTCTCTCTCTCTCTCTATATATATATANCCTGATGTGTGTCTCTCTCTCTCTCTCTCTCTCTCTCTCTATATATATATATATATATAATATATATATATACAGGTACCCAAATTATGAACTGTACCTCTATGGTATTTACATCAAAATCGACCATGGTATGATTCCCGCCTCAAAGACATCCCACTTGTGTCTTGATGTTAGTATATATCAAGGGGAAGATGTTGCACAGAAGTTTATGGAAGAGACTGTTCACATTGGCAATCAGGTGAAAGATATTTATGCTCAGTCCGAGCCTATGAGAGCGCTAACAAGCGACGAGAATATCGCCTCTTCCCGAGCCAGCATCTGCTTCTACTGTTCTGGTTCTTTCACTCCAGCGAAATGTAAAGTGCATGGTCACAACCACTTTACTGGCAATTACATTGGATCGGCATGTAATAATTGTAATAACCTTCGTCGTCGCCCCAAGAGACTGCCTATACATTTTGACAACCTTTCTTACGACGAAAACTTTGTAATTACGCAGTTGGACTATAGTAAACAAGAAATAGACATTATCCCACACACTGAGGAGAAATCAATCACCCTCAGTAAAGGTTTGGACGACAAATTCACGATAAAGTGTATCGACATGTTTCGATTCATGTCTGCCAGCCTCGTAACACTCGTAAAGAACCTGCCACCATCTGAGTTCAGGGTTACTGCTCAATTATTTACTCCCGACAAGCTCGAGTTGGTGACCAGGAAGGGTGTCTTTCCGTATGATTATGTGGAATGTATGGCCAAACTTGACGAGACAAAGCTACCGCCCATTGAGGCTTTCTACAACCACACCATCGACAGTAAGGTCAGCCTCCTCGGTTATCAGCGCACTCAGATGGTCTGGGAGGGGTTTAAATGTCGCACATTAGGCAACTACTGTGATCCCTACCTCAAGATGGATGTACTGCTGCTGTGCGACATGTTTGGCGTCATACGGACTAGACTGTGTCCAGTACATGAGTGCCCCTGGATTCTCATTCTACATCATGCTGAATAAGACGAAGATAGAACTTGAGCTGATTAGTGACTACATATGTACACTTATTTATCGAGGCTGGTTATCCGAGGAGAGGTTGCTCAATGCATAAAAAGGCATTGTGTGGCAAAAAATAAGGATGTGCCTGCCACGTACGATTCCAGCCTGCTGTCTACGTACCTCTGGTATGTAGATGTAAATAATGTGTATGGTTGGGCTATGTCACTGTCTCTGCCTTACTCTGGCTTCAAGTGGACCGGCACATTTATCGACGTCATGTCCGTGCCCGACACTAACGATGTGGGCTACATACTGGAGGTGGGTGTTGAATACCCTACTTACCTACATGAGACTCACGAAAACCTCCCATTCCTGACTGTGAACGAGTTCCCTCCTGGGTCCAAACAGACGAAATTTATGACCGCGATTGAAGCTAAATCCAATTATGTTGTACATTATGTTACCTTAAAGCAGGCGATCGGTCATGTGTTATGGTTCGCGAAAATACATCTAGTACTGCAGTTCTATCATAAGGTATGGTTGCAACCCTACATAGCACTGAATATGTAGATGCGTAATACAATTGCAAACGAGTTCGAAAAAGACTTTTATAAACTTATGAATAACAATACATATGGGAAACTCATGGAAAACAAGAGGAAATGCCAACATATGGAACTTGTGTGCACAGAACGACGTGCCAAGAAACTTATTGCTAAGTCCTCGTTTAAATGCCGAACAATATACAAGGAAATACTATCTCTTGTTAAACTGGAGCATGGAAATATCCTATTCTATAGAAGTAATTATGCAGGATTTGCATTACTCGACCTGTCAAAAACCCTGATATACAGGTTTTATTACGATGCCATGCAGCCTAGGTATGGTAATAAGCTGGAGTTGATCTATATGGACACGGATTTCTTTGTGGTACATATAGGGACAGGCGATTTCTACAGGGACCTTTCCTCAGAACCGACACTCATGTCCGAGTTTGACACGAGTGTCTACCCACCCACTCATCCGTGTTATTCACCCGCCAACAAAATGGTGATTCGTCAATGTGTGGATGGGTGCCGTGGGGACGATATGATCGAGTTTTTTGGGCTGAGGGCCAAGCTCTACATGTACCAGTGCACTAGTAAGGGTGTTAAACAAGCTAAAGGAATCCAAAAATGAGTAGTTATGATGTTTGAATATTATGAGAATGTACTGATGAACCAGCAAGTAATGAGAGTAATTGTGAATAATATTCGGTCGCACCATTACGACATATATATGCAATGTTCCAACAAATTGGCACTCACGTGGATGGACGACAGACACAAGATCCTGGACTATGGCATTCATACCGTCCCTTATGGTTATCATGGATGATGATGAAGTTCTGTACACTCACCTCTAGTACAAGCAGATATCATATGTGTTTGTCCCCAGGAGAGTGAATGGGGTCGGGCTTGTCAAAACTGAAGCGCTCCATTCCCCTCTCCCACAACGAATATATGTGTGTGTGATGATTTATTAAATGTATTTGTTTTTCCAGCAGCATACTATAGCTCATGCAAGAGTCATATGTTGGTGGATGTTGGCGCTGTTGAATGGTGGCACGCTGTAGCCCATGCAAGAGGTATCCTGATCTTGCCAGGCGTGTTACCAGTATGCTGTAATGTGTGTACTATTTCACATTCACAATGACTCATGCACGTACTTGTGCATGGGGTTTGGCGTCTAAGTTGGGTCTCCACGTTTACCCTAGCGGGATTGTGAGTGTGAAATGGTATTCGTATCACACTAGCACGGCAGTAACTGGTGGTCTAATAGTACTTGTATTTACTATTTATTTCGGAGCTGTCCTCTTTTTTCTTCATCTACCTATACTATACTCTTCCGCTGTGGCTGTCATATTTCTTGCATTCCTTTGTCCGCTTTAATTTTTTTTAGGTGGTAATATTTTCTTTCCGGCAACTCGTAAGCCACTGATATTTTTTGTTATGCAGACATTCACACATGTTTGTGTAATGAATAATCCCGGTGGTGTTTGCTGGTGTGGTGTACAGCCTCGGTCCCAAATCTGGAAGCCGTGTGCATGGCCGGATGGCCATGTGGACTATAAAGTGTGAGGGCGAGCGATAGGTGGCTGTCGCGAGGTAGTGTATATACTCTGTTTCACCCAGCAGCAGCGCACGTGCAGTGCCTTGTGTGTGTATACTCCATTTCACCACAGGCTGGCATCTTTAATGCTAATTTTTTTAATATCGTTAATTATTTATGTTTTTATTATTGCTCTTATATATAAGGGCGTGCGGGGCGGTGACTGGGGCACTGGTTAGACTGGCGGTATTTTTTTCGCGCTATTAATATTTCTATATAGAACTTTTAAACATATAAAAAGTGAGTGCATAAGCGCGCAGTGCCTGCTTTTTTTTCGCTATGACAAGTTTATTGTCTGAGTAGTGCATAGGCCGATGCGAATGTTTACTTTATTCATTCTCCTAACCATGAAATGTCGATTTTTTTTGCGATGGCACGTTTATTATCTGGTGAGTGCGTAGGCCGATGCGGTATTTACTTTATTCAATCTCCTAATGGTTCCCATGCAACGGTGGTCGTGTGGTCTAGCGTCGGACTGGCGACAGATGGATGGTCAGATCGAAACCGCACGCCTCTTGCATTTTTTGAGTGAACAAACAAAAAAAAATTCTCAGCGCCCCTGACGACCACCGTTTGAACTCACCCTCCCCGATGCTAGCGCACCTCTGCAGGTCGACTGGTGAACCAACTAACTCACAAAATGGCCGCATCGATACCAGCGCTCCTAGCTGCCTACAGTAGAACTTAACACACTCTGGTGGCAGGCACGGGAATTAATTATGTCCGCCAACAGCAGACGGATTGGTGGGAATTAAAGATGACTGCATACAGGAGACGACGATGGTGATGGAGGACGCGTAAAACAAGAGAGGGGAGGGCGACAAGAGAGAAAATAAAGGAGGCCGGAATTAATATGAGAAAACCCCAAGGGATAGCATGGATGGGAGAGGACAGATGAGGGAGAGAGAAAGGGAGAGAGAGGCAGGAAGGAATGCCAGAGCATGAGTAAAAAGAAGAGAAATGCATGAGCATGACGAGATCGAAAGGAATGATAGAGGAGAACGCAAAAAGGTAAATTCCAAGGGAAAAAAGGAAAATCCAATATGGCCGCCATTTGCGAGGAATGACAGAGCAGTATGTTTCGGCGTGACGTCAACCAATATGGCAGTCAGTTAGTCCTCTCGTCCCCAGCTAGCAGTCATCCGGGTGAATCCCCCTTTTCCATCTACTGAAAACATACACGAAAAAATTATCGCTGTTTTATCTCCATAATAAAAATTGAAAATGCTGGTTCAATGACCAAACCGGGATACATTTTCAAAAAATTAAGTAATATATATCTATTTTTTTTATTTTCAAAGTGTGAATGTCAGAAGCCCAGTGTTTAGTATGCAACGCTTTTACCTCTTTATCGCTTCCAATTGAAATTATGTTTAATGTAATTTAAATCATCAAACTTCGTGGTAGAAAGTAGCAAGCTATAGCATAGACGGAAACATTTTTAGGTTCTTAGTGATTAAATGTACAGGATTCTGAAAGGACTCTACGTATACTCTTTTCATGGTTATTTGCATTTCAAGCTCAACATGTAAACGGTGAAACTCAGACATATTATTTAGGAACAAAAAAAAAGTGAAATGTTGTGTTTTACGTTACATGGTTGCGTACAGAAATAATAATAAATGCGGGCTCTCCAAGATTAAAATGGGTACCGAACCACTAAGTTGCTAACTCGGTGCTAGAATGTTGAATAATGCTAGAGGTCTGAATTCGAACCGTAATAACTTAGAGGATATGAGGTAGGGTACGCATGCGAGCTGCGCATTCGCAACACTTGTGTTCCAACATTGGACTGCTTTTCCACCGATAGCACTATCAAAACACAGCGTGGATAGTATTTAAGGTTAGAACATTGTTTATCTAAGTAGGTGCTTTGATGTGTCAGTACACTTCTTATAACCTAGTTTTAATAGAACAAGNGTTAGAACATTGTTTATCTAAGTAGGTGCTTTGATGTGTCAGTACACTTCTTATAACCTAGTTTTAATAGAACAAGATTATATTTAAGGTGAAGATCACATAAAAAAGATATTTTGAAAATTTAAACCTGAAAAAAAAAAAACCACGTTCAACATTGCTGACAATGTGATTTTGACAGTTGTATTAGCGACGGATGAATCAATGTTGGGGAAATATGCAGAAGAGAAAATCTGTCTACCTCGTTTTAAGTCTTTGAACCTTTTCCAGTCCGACTTTGCCACTTGACCGCGTGGGATTATAGTTATTTTACATAGTATCGAATTCCGTAAACAACTGTCCAAGGCATTCCATAGCAGCTCGTATTCCAACTAATACGGAAGATTCTGTGTCATTTGTTGCCTAGTACGGTTGGGTTTAGGACTTGTCCTATTTTCCTTGCTAGTTTACATACAAGATTTCGTACCTTGCCAATCACGACGTAGTTCCAGAATATATGGCGCTTCCAGTGGCCGCTACTTGACACTAAGGGATGATGGATACAAGAAGAATGCCTCCATCTTGATTATACGTCAGTAATGTTGAAATTCATTATTTCTAATTTAAATTAAGACAAAATCGAATAATATTGTAAANTTAATTTAAATTAAGACAAAATTGAATAATATTGTAAACAGTTTTCAAATACTATTTGAAATTTGAAACACTACCTACATCAAGAAAAATTAAATGCGAGTGATTTTTCGTATGTGGTTTTGTTAACCTATTTAGACCTCCGCACATTGCCATGTTCTATAAGCGTAGCGATAAAATTTTGACCTCTGTACTGTAAGTAATCTGTGTGTTTGGGTTTACAACTCTATTTATTTTTTGCTGAATGCGTGTAATTAAAGTAAAAGTTATTACATTGCGTAAAATAATATAAATCACCCAAATTCTTGAAAAAAATATACTCTGCTAACTTTACACTACGCTTTTTATAGGTTGAAAATACACCGTAGTGGTGTGACTGCTCGCCTCCCACCCCGGCGAATCGGGTTCGATTCCCGACGGGGTCGCTCCCGGATTATCGCATGTGGGAATCGTGCCGAACGATGCCGCTGGCTGGCGGGTTTTCTCGGGATCTCCCGTTTCCCCCGCCCTTGCATTCTGGCGCTGCTCCATACTCACCTCACTTCACACCCATCGGCCCTCAAGTCCTCGATCTGGAATCGTTCCGAACGATGCCGGTGGCCGGAGGGTTTTCTCGGGGATCTCCAGTTTCCCGCGTCCTTGCATTCCGGCGCTGCTCCATACTCGCCTCACTTAACCCTCATCGGCTCTCAAGTCCTCGATGTTAAGAGTTGCCCAAATCACTCCACTCCACATCATTATGTCTTAAAACTGTTCTGATTGCTAAAACCAATAAAGCAACACTAAGATGTGCTAGTTTCTTAAGACATAAGTTCCTGGTTACTAGTTCAAAGAGTGATGTCCATATTTACTGTGGATTAATAATGTGTTCGTACGTCCACCGCATAATAATGCTGGCTCGCACAGCGGTCTGTATACCGACTCGTGCACCAGGTTTTACACAACCCTGCGCAAGAGCAAGGACGGTAGCATCGTGTGATATCGCCTTTAGTGTTAATGGTTCCCGCCTACCTGTGGATTTTTTCGGCGTTTGAGGCAGAGAAGCGTAGTAGCTATAAGGGCGACTTTGCCACGGGCATCAAGTGCGTCATCGTCGCTAAGCGCAAGGCTCTGAACTGGCGTGCAGTGTTCTCGTCGCACTGCGTGTACCCATGAGACTTTCAGCGATAACCCTATTATTTTATTGGTGTAAAGTTTGTAGAAAGGTTCAATGCAGGGCCCTAGAGTAGTTTTGTATGTATCTGATGCGTATAGTTTGATGTATAGCGCTTTAAAAAAAGCCGTTCTTACACGTTTTGGTGTAATCTGAAATGGTGTTTCGAACGTGCTTGACATTTTGAAAGTACTCAACAGCCCTCGTCTGAAGTGGGTATTCCTTTCGTATATCAGCACATTGGACGCACGTTTAATTGTTTCGTAGAGAAGTGTGTATTTCAAACACTCTGCAACGCAGTTAAACCACCAGGTAGTCGGGGGGCCTTGACGTCGACCGTCATACTAGAATATTCGCAGACTGGACACTGTCTCGATATCTGGCAGCAAGCGAACTGGTTTTAAATTATCGCGGTGATAATGAGATCAAAATCTGCACCAGTACTCTGAATAAGTGAAAGCAGAAGCAATGTATAAAGCGCCAAGCGGGACGGCCCATTTGCTGCGGTTACCCGGCCGCCAGGACGACCTCTTCCTTGCCTGGGAGGGTCTGAGACTCGACGCCTGGCACATTTTAAGTGCTGATTTTAGAAAGCCTTGTCCGGTTTCAGGCCTGGGCGAGCCCAACTCATTATCTTGCCCAGTTAGTCTCCGCTTCTCCCCCTTTCTTCCTAGTATAGGTGTCTTCGAACACTACTTGAATGAACTTTTGGTAGGAAGTCCCAATTTGTGTACTCTAAGAAATTTTTCGCAGGTCTGCCACATAACTGTAAACGCGCAATGAGAAAACAAGAATGGCAAAGATTTTTTTCTGGTACATCCTCGGTAACTTTACAATATTTCTTTAGCGAAGGAGGCCGCGGTGGCTGAGCGGTTAAACTGCTCGCTTCCCACCTAGGCGAACCGAGTTCAATCCTCGGCCGAGTCACACCCGGATTTTCGCAAGTGGGATTCGTGCCGGACGATGGGGTTTCTCGGGGATCTCCCGTTTCCCCCGCCCTTGCATTCCGGCGCTGCTCCATTCTCACCTCGTTTAACGCTCATATGCTCTTAAGACCTCGTTGTTAAGAGCCGCTCAACTCTCTCAACTCAACTCAACTTTAGCTAAGAGTCAATTACGCAGTGGAATTCTCAGCTGCAAACAGTAGCATTTCCGCATTTGTAGCCTGATGTATGATAATTTTTTTCATACTATGTATAAGTTAAAAACTTTTATTGCAGCTTAAGAACTGTGTGGTCAATGTTCACGAACACAGTAAATTATTATGATCACATTTCTTGGAATAGACGCTGCTTCTCCTGTAATTATTTCAATANCATACTATGTATAAGTTAAAAACTTTTATTGCAGCTTAAGAACTGTGTGGTGAATGTTCACGAACACAGTAAATTATTATGATCACATTTCTTGGAATAGACGCTGCTTCTCCTGTAATTATTTCAATAGGGCTGTCATTTATTCTACGACCACATTTCTGCTTAATGCAAAAATTTATTTTTATAATTGTTTAAGAAAAATTTTATTAATTTAAATAAAAAAACCAACCTCAAATACAAATGTGACACTCTGCTTGTTAAAAAAAAANTAAGAAAAATTTTATTAATTTAAATAAAAAAACCAACCTCAAATACAAATGTGACACTCTGCTTGTTAAAAAAAAAGGATTCGCGACTTTTTAGATTCATCCATTTTACGCAAGGAATTACATTTTAGAGTACCGATTTTGATNAAAAAAAAAGGATTCGCGACTTTTTAGATTCATCCATTTTACGCAAGGAATTACATTTTAGAGTACCGATTTTGATTCCTTATCGTCGTTTGTTTACTCCGTCTTGGAAGTTACTTACAAACAAAACTTAGCCTAAACATTTCTTACACTTGCTCTGTAAGTTCGCTTTACAACCAAACGACGATGGTCGAATGAAGTTTTGTCGAATTTTTTGTCAAAAACTACCCGAACGTTCTTGAGTTGTTAACGCTTCACTGTATTCATTATTTTAGAACAGGTAACAGCCGAGAAGAGATGGGTGATGATTTTGTGCGGGCGACAGCAGATGTGATAAAAAGCGATAGCAGTCACACAGTACAGATTAAAGAATTTACTCTAAGTAATGCCCGTAATGCCTTACCGAGCCAGCAATAATTACGCTAAACCTTGTTNTACAGATTAAAGAATTTACTCTAAGTAATGCCCGTAATGCCTTACCGAGCCAGCAATAATTACGCTAAACCTTGTGATGAAAATTCCATAAACCAAAATGTTGGGAATTAGCCCACCTTGAGTTGTAGGTAACTGTAACTTCGCTTGGTTATTCTGCCGAATTTATTGTACTGGATCGAAGTACACGTGTTCGCTTAGTAGAACAGGTTATGGTCACGACACTGGACCGGCTCACATAGCCAAGCATACTGCGTCTTGCTGGGAAGTGAGGCATGATAAATGCGTATGGTAGTTATTTACATGAGTGTTAGGAAAATCAAGTTTNTACAGATTAAAGAATTTACTCTAAGTAATGCCCGTAATGCCTTACCGAGCCAGCAATAATTACGCTAAACCTTGTTATGAAAATTCCATAAACCAAAATGTTGGGAATTAGCCCACCTTGAGTTGTAGGTAACTGTAACTTCGCTTGGTTATTCTGCCGAATTTATTGTACTGGATCGAAGTACACGTGTTCGCTTAGTAGAACAGGTTATGGTCACGACACTGGACCGGCTCACATAGCCAAGCATTCTGCGTCTTGCTGGGAAGTGAGGCATGATAAATGCGTATGGTAGTTATTTACATGAGTGTTAGGAAAATCAAGTTTNCTGCGTCTTGCTGGGAAGTGAGGCATGATAAATGCGTATGGTAGTTATTTACATGAGTGTTAGGAAAATCAAGTTTGTTAAAGTCCTATACTCGTGAAAGTCTTCGAAATGTAGAACCGGGGTGTTAATAAAAAACAAGAAATAAACTAACAAAGAAATTTGCTTGGCAACGCCGAGGATGTGGCAGCAAGTATCCAGAGGTGTAAAATATGCTGGCAATATCTGTACACATACCTCCTACGCAGGTACATCCTTGCTTCAAAAAGTTCACAATTTAAACTTTAATACCTATGTGTAATAATAAATGTCTCAATACCGTTCTTATACACGTTGGATCTCAAGGAAAAAATAAGTACATATACATGCCTATGTAAAGTAACAACTTCAGATGTTTGCCACATATTTTGTCCCGCTCTTTGCTTTTTTCTTTATTCTCATTCAAAAAGAAAGAAATACGGTATAATTTAACGAAACAGGACTCTACCTATATTTTTACAAATCGTTTGAAGGAAGATTATTTTTAAAATCAGCAAGATTTACTTTAAAGAAATAGCTAAAAAATATTTCAAGGATTTTTTTTAGGTAAGTTAAATTTATCTGACACCAGAATGACAGTCGTGGGACTTCAGGCAGAGGGCTAGCTGTTTATTTTTATTCGTACGGAAGTACTCAACTTATTAGTTATACTTTTATCTGGCCTAAAACGCTTACCACGAACGACAAAAACTATAATTATAGGAAGTAATATGTTTGTTACGTTTGGTATTCTGAATGTGATCACGATAAAAGTTAGATTATTACACAATATAATTTTAATTTTCTGTTTCGTTACACTGTTTTTTACTTACAAAACATCTAGCTCGTTCTGGAAAAGATGTATTTGAACTCTGTTTCGTATGTGTGTCTATATTTTTGTATGCGTGTATTTCACTCACCGCTCCCCCTCCCTCAAAGACCATAAAAAAAGAATTGCATATTTTACAACGCAAAATGTTTCGGTTTTCAAATATTTGTGTCATTCTCAATATAATGAAAGCGTGTTATGCAATCGATGTTTCGCCGAGCCTAAGGCGAGTTCGCTTTAGTCATGATAATGCTTATTTTGATTCGTCGGAAACAGAACGTTTGGAATGACTGACGGTGTTAATTGTTTGCATCAAGTCTGTTGGAAAATGTGTACTTAATGGACGAAAGAAATCGAGCAATGTTTTCAGAAGTGTTTAACTGACCACGAAACACTTTTCCAGTGCGTATTGAGTATAAACAATAATATAGAAGGAACGCGGCCGTTGACAAAAACTCTACAGGCTTTTTATTCTAAATTCCTCGCCCAATAAAAGTTACTGCTCTAATCGCTTTCGTATGCCCAAAGGTCTCGATTCCCGCCTGTGCAAACAGCATTTTATTTTTAATCATGTATCTTTCCCGGTTTTTTTCAATATATTTATTATTTCTCACAAAAATATTTAAAAAAAATATTATTTTATAGTATCTTTGTAAAATATGTAATAATATAATAATATGGGGGCTACCATATTATACAATATCATACAATATAATATAAAATTTATAATATAGAACATTATAACATAAAACAATACAATACAAAACAAACTTATATAAAACTACAATATAGCATAATTTTATTTATTAAAATTTTATAGTGTTAGTCAAATATAAGTATTAAACCAGCCCAATATTTTCACACATAAGAAGATGTAAAGAAAAGTATACGAAACAGGTTACACAAAAATTACAGAATTACAAAAAAAAATTGAATTAGACCGATAAAACGTAAGCTAACTATGTATAGTGTCCTTGAGGGAGGGGTCTGGCTAGTACAATGTAATGCAATATAACATTATTAACCATTTTCTATAGCTTAAAGTTTAAGTCCAAAAACGCGAAAAAAAATTAGCTTACAAGGGTTTAAGTAGGCAATTTTGGTTCTGGTGTACCAGGTCTAAGAAAGTACAGGTGTGACCGGCTTGCGACATCTCTTTGTCCGGAACGCACAACGGCATCACGAGCATACGGAAGCTATTACAGGTTCACCTTGGATCGCACCAGGAATCTAACCATCAGAAAAGGCGGAGTATTTTTGGTATAGTATATTCGCGGTTTCTTCACACTTTCTGAATCAAACCTTTGAAAAATCCCCCCTGGTAAGACAGGTTTGGTTATTTCCTAAATATGTCATTATCACAAGCGTTTGATACTTCTGTTAAAACAAAAGTATATCATTTTGATATCTTATAGCTTTTACTTATACTTCATTTATAAATTATAACATTTTATTTGTAATTAATGTGAATAAAAACATGGAGAAAATTGGTGTATTGGCAATGCCTAGTAAGAAATAGTTTTTATGCGNTTTGTAATTAATGTGAATAAAAACATGGAGAAAATTGGTGTATTGGCAATGCCTAGTAAGAAATAGTTTTTATGCCAATTATTATTAAACTGAGTGCGCATGAATGCGGTGCGTCGTCCCGCTGGTGTAAGTTTCTATACTCGGTTAAACTTTCTTTGCATGAGTCGGAGGAATATCCTGGAAGTAGAACTTGAGCAGGGCGTCAGAAAAGTTTGAAGTAACCGTGAATGGGCTACATGCGCTGTGTGCAGTGGAGGCCGTGGGTTCGCGTGCAGTGGGGCAATGAACACGCAGACGGTGAGGCGCACTCGTACGCTACAGCTGTTGGCTGGGGCCCGTCATTCATCAGCGGAGCGAGGTCGCCCACGCAGCAGTTGACGGCCTCCAGTAGAGGCGAGCGCGCCCACGGTCGTTGAAGCAAAGTGACGAATGAGTTAAACAGGAACGCCTCTCGCAGCAGGCTCTCGTCGCCGAGTAAGTGTGGGTGTNTTGAAGCAAAGTGACGAATGAGTTAAACAGGAACGCCTCTCGCAGCAGGCTCTCGTCGCCGAGTAAGTGTGGGTGTCGGTGGTCGTCTCACCCGGTGATCGGTCGCTGCTCCCACCTGGCCCTTGACTTTCACCTGCGCTGGAGTCTCGCCTTTTGTTTGTTTACGTCGGCCGCTGCCCCGCACAACCACGCCTGCGTCTCCTCTTGTTTACAACTCGTCACTGTTGTCAGCTCCTCGACCACTGGCACCCCTGGCTGCAGTTCAGTTACGCAATTTTTAAACTCAACACTTAAAAATTCTCTTATCCAACTGCACGTTTCAACCATTGTCGAAAGATGAGATGTACCGATTATAGTCTTCTGCGCATGTAGGCCCAACATTGACCTGCCCCAAACCAACAAAACTGTCAAAGTCACATAGTCGACAGTGATGCACGTGTTTTGTTTGTATCTTNCATTGACCTACCCCAAACCAACAAAACTGTCAAAGTCACATAGTCGACAGTGATGCACGTGTTTTGTTTGTATCTTCATTTTCAAAAGACAAGCCGTTTCATATGTATAAAATACTTTTACCAGTTTTAATTTAATCTAACTGCACAATAATTAGTTAGAAGAAGTATACAAATATATCAAAGCCATTGTTCTAACCTCAAATCTATCCACGCCGTTTATGATATTCGTGTTAGCAGAATAGCAGTGCAGTCTGGGACACGGAATGGCTNAACCTCAAATCTATCCACGCCGTTTATGATATTCGTGTTAGCAGAATAGCAGTGCAGTCTGGGACACGGAATGGCTACTGTGCACGTTGGACTAGCACCCTACCCTATTTTACCTCTACGGTTTAAACGGGCACGCTAATCGGCGTGCTGCCAGTAATGTTGGCAAATTTTTAAAACCAGTACTTCCTGGTCTTAGCATCATATAAATCACGTGACGTTTAAATTTGTGAACAGTAAACTTATTATAATTTGGTTTATATTTGTTTTGCGCTAATAATATTAGAATTAGCTTATCAGTAACAAATTGCCGTTACTAAAAGTTTCACTTTAATATATCATTGACGCGTGAATAAAGTCAGTGGGTCCAAGGCAATGAATGCTCGTTTTACCTATGGTGGAATGACACAAAATTACCAGTGAAGTAGATTTTAAGCAGGGCTTTCAAAAGTGCTCAGTTAATGACGAACAGCCCGGAGAGGGAAAATGAGGTATAGAGCGCTCCCAAGATACGCAGTAGCTATTCCGTGTCCGAACACTGGTCTATCATAAACGACGTGGATAAGATTTGAGGTTAGAACGCTAGTACTGTAAATATGTGCTTTTAGATGTTTGCATACGTCCTTTAACGAATTTTTAGTGCAATTACATTCAATTCAAATTTACGAAAGTATTTTATTCATATAAAAGGACTTGTCTTTTGAAAATTAACATGTAAACAAACACGTTAATCACTGTTGACCACGTAGCTTTGACGGTCGTGGTACTTTGGGGTAGGTCAGTGTTGGATACATGCGCTGAAGACGATAATCGGTATACCTCATCTTTAGTCTACCGAATAGCCTACGTGTGCTACTGTCTTCCCCTGCGGTCGAAGGCTGCCACCCTTCTTCTCCTTGTGAAGTTGCCATTTGTCTAGTGCATCAGCCTCCTAGCAAGGTGATCAGGGATATATTGTTGGTGGGGTCACTCCAGGGTATTTCGCATGTGGCATACATGGTGGAAGTTACCACTGGCTGGCTAGTTTTTTTTTCTCACCCTTGTCTTTTGTTGCTTCTCCATCTCACTTAATCTCTCGCGAGTGCTAAAGAGCTGTTGACAGCTCTCTAAATTTATTGCTATAGTTTATTCTGTATTTTTTGGGAGGTCGCGGGTTGTTATCTTTGGCGATTGCCCTGGAGGTGGTTTCTCCCGGATAGTTGTTCTAGTAAACGTCGATGAAGTTTCTAAATACCCATATTTCCAAGTCCCTGCTTATTGTCAAAATTGTATTGTATTGTAAAGGGCTTATTAACGTCACGGGTTGGTATGACTGAAGGCTTATCAGGGGACGGCCTACAAACTAACTTATAACCTAACTAAAATTAACACCCATGCCTTTCCTGGGATTCGAACCCAGAACTTCCCGCACCCCAANGTATGACTGAAGGCTTATCAGGGGACGGCCTACAAACTAACTCATAACCTAACTAAAATTAACACCCATGCCTTTCCTGGGATTCGAACCCAGAACTTCCCGCACCCCAAACCGGCGGTGANCTTCCCGCACCCCTAACCGGCGGTGAACCAACCGACTGCGCCTCGGAAGGTCGGCTTTATTGTCACAACTGCCTGGGTGTGCGGACAGGGTTATGAAGGCATGGGGATCTTAATTAAACAAAGGAGTTAGATTTAGTTTTCTATTTATTTAAAATACATACTATAGAAAAGCATATACAGCTGCGTCTTTCACAATTTATTATCACCACTTTTTTCGAGCCTTCAGAAAATGCACAAAACTATCCTATCCTATCCAGTACTCTCAGCCCGCCCTTGGTATCGGAAAAATCGTCGAAATGTTGGACCGATAAACTTTTATACAATAGAACGACCTAAGATGATGGGTCGAGGCAGGTTTAAAACCTAAACCAATTTTTTTTTATGGTGGTGGTGTTTTCTAACTGTACGAAATTACTGCGACGCACGAGTTCAATAGCGGGATGGTTTACGAGCGAAACTGGACAGTGCTTAAATCCCGACTCCCATAAATGGAGCGTTATTCGGCCGAGAAACCCTACGACGCATGTGATTGACTGGGGCGGAGGTAATTAAAGTACCGTCCTGCGCGATCGCAGAGGACGGGGTGGTGTGTCGGATCGCTCTGCGGGGGCTCCTGATTGGCCGCGGTTTATAATGTGACCCAGGTCATGGTAGCCGCACGGCCCATCATCTCGGCCTACACAATGGGTACCGTTGGAAAACCATCAGAGGATAATGGAAGTAATTTCACGTCGCAATTAATACGAAATTGTTAAAAAAAAAAAAAAAAAAAAAAAAAAAAAAAAAAAAAAAAAAAAAAAAAAAAAANAAAAAAAAAAAAAAAAAAAAAAAAAAAAAAGATGCGCTCTCCGTGAGACAAGCCTAGGTGAATGAGTCGAGAAGGTATTCCGTTTATGTAACATCTCATGTTCTTAATGAAGTTACGTTAGGAGTGAGCGACAGGTAATTTTTCCCCCGTGTTTCATAAATAAACTTTGCACATCGATTTGTGTCAAAATTTCCATTGCGCATGCAAACTCTGGAATTTGTTACTATTAAATATATAAATACAGTAACATTTTCTTCATTGTTACGCTTTTAAATCTTACATTGTTGTAAGCTTCCTGCTGAATACGTAGAAAAATAATTATACTGCTTACGAATGAGCCATTTTTCTACGGTCTACGCAATGGCAAGGTTTTATAGCTCTACGTGATATTATTTTTTAAATTAATGGAGCTAGTAATGCGCTCAGCACGCTCCTAATATCTACTAGGGTCTAGTGGCTGCTGACGAAAATTTACCTGTTAACAAGCAAACACTGAGAATTATATCTGACGCAATTAAGCAAATGCTCGTATAGAGGCAGCCATAATTTAAAGTTAGATTATTTTGTTGTCCTGACAAAGAATTTTAGTCAATTATTCATGTTTTTTTTGTAGCATTTCAATTTTTATACTTTACATTTGGTTCAGTCAACGATATACTTGGTAACAGAAAGTGTTTATTTGTAATAATTCAAACAATTTTGCCTTTAAATAATAAATTTTCATTTGGGGTATGAAATTACTGAAATTGTTCGTGATGTGTGACATCGCTGTTTACAATACGCCGTGCTGTGATAGGGCTTCAGTAAATTTTTATTTTATTTATGTCTAAAGTCTATTAATTGATGCACCGAAAGGGCACTCAAACTCAAAGACTTAATTCCATAACTCTTCAGAAATTAACGTCCATGAGCGTATCATGCATAGCGAAAATGACTAACGTTTGCATAACAGGCGTGCCGGTNGCGTATCATGCATAGCGAAAATGACTAACGTTTGCATAACAGGCGTGCCGGTAACTGGCATTCAAATAATTAAACTGTTCCCTCTACGACCATCAGTACCATTAACTACAATCATGAGAGATTTGCGGCACGCTGCCATTCGCGGCCCGCGGGCCTGACTGAGTGGCACTCCGCAGCTTTCCAAATAATATTGGATATGGCCCGCGAACATAACTGAAGTGGCTCACAGTGACACGCGAAACGTTTTGTAAATAACATATGCAATCACACTGAGTAAAAGGTTTTGTTGAACCAAACAAAGTTTGTTTGTAGCGACCAAATTTATTGTTTGTAGGCCTGCAGGGGCACTTAAATATGTTGATGCCGTAACCAATTTATTTTGTTGTTCTTATTAGGTTGCCCGAGACAATATTTGGTCGGTGCAACCAAAGATTTGTTTGGCCCTGCGTACATTAAACAGTTTCGCTTAAGAGGCCCGCCTGCATGGCGCTCAAACTGCGTTGCAAAGTGTTTGAAATCCAGTCTTTTTTTTAAAGAAACTATAACGTGCGTCCAGTGTGCTGAAATACGAAAAGAACACACACCTCAGACTCTGCCTGTTGATCACTTCTAAAACCTCACGCACAGTATTAACACCCTTTCAGAGCACTTCAATATGGTTAAAAACTGCCTTTTCAAAGCGCTGTATCCCAAAGTATACGCGTTGTACACACACACACACACACACACACACACAAGTACTCTAAGGATATGCATTGAACCTTGGTACAGACTTTCCATCAATAAAATAATAGTGTCACCGCTGAAAGTCCCGTAGATACACGCAGCACGACGAGAACACTACACGCCATTTCAAAGCTCTGCGCATAGCGGCGATGGCGCACTTGTAGTGCGTGGCAGTGTAGCCCTTACAGCTCTTGCGATTTTCGACCGTAAACGCGGAAAAAAGCTCCAAGCAGACGGGCTGGCCGCTTAATATAGATAACATTGGAAGCCCGACCGGACCGGGTTATAGACGGAGAACATCTGCACTCGAACGCTGTACCCTAGCAACCTCAACGAAAGTGACTACAGATAAAGTCGAAACGTTTTTAAGTACATGTATTTAAAATACTGGACAGCGTGCGCAAATAAATATTTCAAATTTACAGTTTTTTTTTTCCTGTTGAGCTTGTTTTATTAGGAGGTTTATACCATTATTAAACACCAATAAATGCACTAACAAACACTGTTGCTGCCCTAATTGTCACAAAAAATGCAAACATATGTATACAGTTGATTCAACTAAATATTTTGTTGACAGTCTACTTTATTTTTGCACAACACATAGGCTTAGTTTATTCAGACATTTAATTTGTTTGATGAACAAATTTAATTTTGGTGCCTCTCAACTTTTGTTGAGCAACTGAATATATTTTTGGCCCTATACAAACAAATACATTGTTGATCTTTCTCTCATCACAAATACAAGGATGGTAGCACCTGTCTAACGGCTGTTTGTGATAATAATGGTTTCGAATATACCTGTGTGGTATTGTATCTGTAGTTCATTTAATACTGATATTGAGTAATATTTTTCAAAAGTGATACCACTATATGCCACTTTAAATATTTTTTTTTTTGGAAACTTACAGTAAAAAACTTACATATTACTTAGACTCGGTATGTTATACTTCCCATGATATGTATGGTAATAGCAAAGAATCAAGACGTAAAGGCTTGCTGTAAACGATAGTCATAGGAGACGAGTATTTCGGACCCGGTAAAACACCCAAAAATAAAAAATAGTAGTGTGGCCCTCAGTATCAACTTAAAATTTGAATTTGGACCCCACGTAAAAAAAAAATTTCCCCTGCAAAGAAATGAGGAAGACTGTTTTCCGTCTTAATCGCATATCCCCAACACTTATTCGCCCATCGCCAAATGAAGTGTTGAAATCACATGGTCAAACAGTGACGAGCGTGTTTGATCACGCATGGTTTTTCGACAAACTCGCGCCTGATAAAATATTCTGACTGACGAATATATTAGTTTCATTAGAAATATATCATAGGAAGTATACCAACGTCCCAAATTACATAACCCGAATCCAATCCCCGTTGCTTCGATAGCGCTGCTGGCAAATAAACAGTCCAATTTTCGAACACCTGGANAATGCAAACATATGTATACAGTTGATTCAACTAAATATTTTGTTGACAGTCTACTTTATTTTTGCACAACACATATGCTTAGTTTATTCAGACATTTAATTTGTTTGATGAACAAAATTAATTTTGGTGCCTCTCAACTTTTGTTGAGCAACTAAATATATTTTTGGCCCTATACAAACAAATACATTGTTGATCTTTCTCTCATCACAAATACAAGGATGGTAGCACCTGTCTAACGGCTGTTTGTGATAATAATGGTTTCGAATATACCTGTGTGGTATTGTATCTGTAGTTCATTTAATACTGATGTTGAGTAATATTTTTCAAAAGTGATACCACTATATGCTACTTTAAATATTTTTTTTTGGAAACTTACAGTAAAAAACTTACATATTACTTAGACTCGGTATGTTATACTTCCCATGATATGTATGGTAATAGCAAAGAATCAAGACGTAAAGGCTTGCTGTAAACGATAGTCATAGGAGACGAGTACTTCGGACCCGGTAAACCACCCAAAAATAAAAAATAGTAGTGTGGCCCTCAGTATCAACTTAAAATTTGAATTTGGACCCCACGTAAAAAAAANCACCCAAAAATAAAAAATAGTAGTGTGGCCCTCAGTATCAACTTAAAATTTGAATTTGGACCCCACGTAAAAAAAAAATTTCCCCTGCAAAGAAATGAGGAAGACTGTTTTCCGTCTTAATCGCATATCCCCAACACATATTCACCCATCGCCAAATGAAGTGTTGAAATCACATGGTCAAACAGTGACGAGCGTGTTTGATCACGCGNAACACATATTCACCCATCGCCAAATGAAGTGTTGAAATCACATGGTCAAACAGTGACGAGCGTGTTTGATCACGCGTGGTTTTTCGACAAACTCGCGCCTGATAAAATATTCTGACTGACGAATATATTAGTTTCATTAGAAATATATCATAGGAAGTATACCAACGTCCCAAATCACATAACCCGAATCCAATCCCCGTTGCTTCGATAGCGCTGCTGGCAAATAAACAGTCCAATTTTCGAACACCTGGANACATAACCCGAATCCAATCCCCGTTGCTTCGATAGCGCTGCTGGCAAATAAACAGTCCAATTTTCGAACACCTGGAATGGTTACTGTGCAGATGGCGTGCGTACTCTTACGCCACGGTGGTGTAGTGGCCAGACTTCTCGCCTCCTACCGTGTTCGATTCCCTGCAAATCACGTCCGACATTTGTAATGTGATAATCGTTGTAGACGTTTCCGCACTTGTATTTCTGCGCTTCTCCATCTCGTTCCACAACTACGGGCTGGTTGTTAAGGCTCGAATTCACCTATTTATCAGACATTCTTCGTTTTTCGTGTACTAATTTCAGTCTAGAATAATCATTGAGGATTTCAGACCACAGAAAATTCTGCATTTTACGATTAGTTTAATATTTCGGTACTTAATTTGTACTACATTTTATTTGAAACACAGTGTTACGTGTTGCTGCTTTGCATTGCTTCCCTTGCATCGTCCCGCTTGAGCGCGCGAAGAAGTGTGTCAAGGGCGTTACTGATAACCCGAGGAGTGCGCGGAGATTTACAAAGGCGAGCCGCCGCGTGTGCCGCTATCAGCCTATCGGGACTCGTGCGCTACCGTCCTTGAGCGGATTGAGTTTCTGGGGTTAGCAATGCAATAATGTTCTGGTTATCACCATGGCCTCTCTCAGTGAGACTCGGGGTGCGGGGAACCTTCTAGATTGGACCAGCGAGACTATTTAAGCAACGACGGGCTTCCGAGATTAGAATCTATAGAGTTTGGAGGATTGTACGACCTTAAGCGCCAGGTGTGCGAAGACAGCAAAGCTACGAGCCAGCAGAGCTACAAGTGGCGGCGAGAGTGGCCAGCGGAAGTGAAGTCTGCGGACTGCGAGCATCGGTACAGTGAAGGGAGAGACTGACGGGTGAGACTACTGACATACATTGTCACATACGTGACAGACATTTGGAATGATGGCAGTAGGCACGTTGAATATGCGTTAATAATGGGTGTGAATTAAATTACTGTAGCCAATATAGATGCAGTGATAAAAACTTTAATTAAATTAAAGATATAACTTAAATATGGTGTTCACTGAGAATAACAAGATAATTAGTGGAGACAGATGTATTAATGTTGTAAACAACAGCTATGTAAATATTTAAAAAAAGTAAAAAATACACACAGAAATACAAATTTAGTTATTTTATTTTTATTAAGACCGCCATCCCTCACAAGCTGGGATACGCCCCTGGCGTCTTGTAACAATGCTGGTAATTTAACTTTTATGTTACGGTATTTGTGACAAAATTTTATGTTCGTATTTCGTATTTAATCTTTACTGCAGAAAAAGCATATAACTGTACTACTATAGTGGCATTTTTTAAATTATACTTCACAAACACTTAAATTAGCAGGAAATGAAATAATCCGACGTAGTGTGTGACACGGAGCCTCAAGTGGCGTCCAGATCTCTTAACTCATCTTACTCGGCATCTGATGGTTCACTGTGCCTCGTGAATGATGAAGCTGAGAGCGCCACACGAGTAGGTAGCCCTTCCTTGTCCGCAGACACCCATTGTCGAGCATGCCAGGGGAAGTTAAGATTTACATGGGCTAACGACGGTAAGAATAGGGCAACTCGCGGCTGTACGCAGGGGCCTGGACGGGCAGGAACGCTCTCCGCCTGCTTCTGTGCTGCCCAAAATAATTAACTACCGGGACCCGGTAATGTATTCCGGTTTCCCTACACGTGTCCCTGCCCTTGCTGCGTGCCGTGCCTTGTGGACGCCCATGTGTGTACGCTGCATTGTACCGCGCGCCGTAAAGCTCCGAGAGGTTCGTGTTCTATTGGAGTATTAAAGTCACAGGCCGCGCGCCACGGCGCATCAATCACTGCCCACACCGGCGGCGAGCCCGGCGCAGGGGTGCCCACTCCCGGAGCGTGACGTCTGCCGATAATCGTGGCGGTTGCAGGGTTTTATAAAATACACCTTTACGTCTGCCTAAGTGGTTAACAGTGTAGTTGATTGCTGTTAATAAAACAATTTGTAAAATCAACTTTTGAAAAAAAAATTATCTTTAACTGCGCACTAGTTGGCATGCACGCTGTTAGTTGGCAGCGACATAGGGAAAGAATTTCAACGTCGCAATGTCGTATTAAAAAGTGACTTTAAAATTTGTAAACACTGTATATATTTTAGGTGCGTAAATAATAATAATAATAATCAGCATACTAGCAACGTATTTTCATTACGAACAGTTTCATCGAAGCATGAATAAAGTCATCGAATACATGGCGGTGTTAATTGTGCACCCGGTGTAGGGATACAAAACGACAGGAAACTAAGTCCTAAGCAAAGCTTTTAAAAGTAGCAACTAATCTCTCTCTCTCTCTCTCTCCCTCTCCACACACACACACACACACACACACACACACATACATACATATATATATATATATATATATATATATATATATATATANTAAAGATCTTATTTATGGCAGTTCCAGTTTAATGTATTTCAAATGAGGATTACTTGGCTGTGGTTGTGGGTGTTCGGCTCGACTCGGAAGTTCTCGGCAGTCTTCGCCGGATCTTAATTTCTATCAATCTACTTAAGACTCAGGATTTTCCGGACGTGCCCAAAGATGTTCATTAGTTTTGACCACTAACCCTACATGAAGGGTACAGGGGAAAAAATATGAATGTCCATATTTGCTAGTGTTGAGTAAAATGCAATCGAAACTATAAACTCCTTCCCTGGAAGTGTTACTTCCGAGGCCTGTTATTTTGGACTCTCATCTCCTTTACCTGTTATGCTTTGGCATGCCAATAGTACTGACAATTCTCTATCAGATGACAAGCGGATTATTATCCTTTTCCCCCTGTACCCTTATATGCATACTCATCTGTTTATGCGTGCCGGTGGCCATGTTGCTTTTATAAGCACATGGCACATCAAGTCACAAATCTTTAACTTTCTTCCGAGTTAAGAAATATATATTTTTTGTTTCGTGGTGAAATCTCGGGTAGTAAAAATGCGAAGCGTCAAGCTCCATATTTATTCATTTCCAATTCTCTATTTCATTCCTCAGTTTATGGTACATTCGCTATAGTTTCCGTAATTACGCGCTAGAGTGCGTTGATAACTCATGTTTGGAGCATAGTCCGCTAAGATGCGCTGATGGGGAAATATTTAATGATGGAGTCACGTTTTCTAGCTCGCGATTGACTGTTGGTTACATGACAACTTGGGCTGTCTGATGAGGCAGGTTATTGCCTTCACTGTCGTCTTCTCTCGCCTGATCTTATTAGCTATAATTCCACTAAATTATATTCTTTTTTACTCTTCCATTACAGCAGTTTTCATAGTATTATCGGTCGTGCTCATAATTACACATATACGTACATATTTCCCTACCAAAGTAAAAATCATTTGAAGTTTCAAGTACTTGTTCAGGCCTGAAATCTATTGAAGTATGTACATAACCCAATAAAATACGGTACTGGACATTCGTGGCTTTAAATTTCCATATTTGTATCAATTATTTATAATTGCTACTGTGCCGTGTCGTGTACAGTTTTCATGTACAGTGTTCAAGATGTTGCCAGTGACAGTCACGTACAAGAATCAAGGCAGGTTCTGTGACAGATAATGCCAATGGTTTCGTGGAGGCCTAGACTGCATTCCGCACCAAATTAAATGCACACATTCGGTCACCGGGGTCAAGATCAAGGTCACTGACATGCTATGTTGCTAGAACTGGAAAGCACTTATTAACGTCAGCCGGTGTTATGCCTGAAGGCTTATCAGGGAATGGCTTACAAATTAACTTGACCTAACTTTAATTGACACCCCAACCCCATGCCTTGCCTAGGATTCGAACCCACAACCTCCCGCACCGCAGGAGGTCGGTTTTAACACTACGATCGGGTCAATAATGTAAACAAACATGGGCGTTGTCCTACCTGATCATCAGGGCATGGCTCACACATCGAGGAGCCTCGAGTACGCCTTGTGCGAAAAATAACTAAAGTGAAAATTATTTAATCAAAATATTTTTTCCCTTTTTATTTTGCAGTTTTTTTTATGGGGAAACAATCTTGGCGTTTAAGCATTAAATGTTTGGAGTAGAAGAAATGTTGACGATCATGACGTCACAATATTTCATGTACAACTAATTATAGGCTGTTCACGGTAAAGTAAGCACTTTTGAGGCCTTAGTTACTTTTTCCTTTTAGTCATGTCTTATCCTTTAAACAACTTTTAAAATAAATATTGCCATGTAAGTAATAAACAATGTGTATATTCCATTGCACTCGGAAATTAACGTCTAAGGCTGAAATAAAATATATTTATTGACTATTAATCCAAATGAGAGAGCTTTCAAAAGTGCTCATTTCACCCTGAATGTCGTATAATGTTTTTTATTATTTATAACCAGACGTTGACACAGAATATTCTAGCAATTACTTAGTCAAATGATATTGAGAGGGTTAAAAGAACGTCCACGGGATCAGCACGGACGGAATGAGAGTATTCCGACGCCAAGCGTGGCGGCCTGCCCTAGTGTCTGTCTCATGTAACTTGGCAAGATTTTGACAGTTCGACGAAAATAGCGCCAAATGTTTACTTTTCGTTTATGTATCCTTTCGCCATCAGTTAATGCGCCAAGTGGAGGCTGTATATTTTATCGACACGCTGTCAGCTAATCCACTTGCCATTGAACTGTAATTTTAAGGTATTTTAGAGTAGGCTATAAAAGTAAAAATATAAAACCTTGCAAAAAATTAAATATTTGCTAACTTTTTTTTAATTTGTCCGAGACAGCTAATTTGGAACATTTGCAAGACGGTAGTTGTAGTTCTTATCACACTTTGGACGTCATAGCTAATATAACTGGAATTAAAAGTAATTTGGGAAACTTGATTGACAACGCATTTTTATTCGCCATAAACTAACCAACGACTATTGAAAAGCAGTAATTCTGCTATTACTTATACTAAACAGTTCTAGTTGGAAATATGTGACGTTGAATAACGTAAGAATTGCTTAAAAACTATTCACGCGCATCTCACTTTCTTCGTTTTATTAATACAATATAATAACAACGCGGAAACAATGAAATGGGTTTGCGGGAGAACAACATGGCGTGTAATGGACGTAGACGAACGATTACTGGCCCAAACGAAATTACTAGTAATCAAAATCGCTGTACACGAAATATATGTTACTTTAAAAATTATGCAGAACTCGCGGAAAAATAAAACTTTTCGTATCTGTTCGTAATTTTGTTATTTTACACACGATATATATATTTTTTTTTTGTGGCTGGTAATGCTTCGAGAAAGAGCGGACAGATGGCGCGCATGGCATGGCGAGTTGTGAGCTCAATAGATAGCAGCACGTTGGCCTGCTCTTGATGCAGTCTTTTTAAAAGTGACTTTTCTTCTGTTACTGACTCGAAAAGACAGGAATGTTAAATATATTTCATCAAATTATTAGAAAAAAATAATTAAACAATACCATGCAAGATTTCTGTATGCTTTTGGAATTAATATCAAGCACGCATGGAAAGCATGGATGGAGAGTGGGGATACGACTTGAAAATAACTCTTAAGGTTTTGAAGTTGCGTTTTATTTGGATACGGATCGTTTTATTGTGCATTTCATCTTGAACACCTATACTTTTCTACTTTATCACGAAGTTTGGTTTGTAACTCTAGCAATCGCTGTTTTGTGACCACGTAAAATAAAATGTATTAATTAATCTAGGAACGCTTTCTTATCGCGTATTTTCTGCTTGTCTGATGTGCTTCGGCAGTGCACTCAGAATAGCCAATGTAATATTAACCTTTGTTCGTTCGTGCATCAGCTGAAACAGGATTTAGTAAATGGCACTTCGTTTGTTTCATAGATATCAAGTTGCCACTCACTGACTGTCATAATCTTGCCATGTTATATGAGACGGACAATACCCGAGGGACACCCCTGTCCGTTCCGGCTGGAGGATGGATGGCACGAAGCAAGGAGGAGAAACGACGGAATGCAACGGTGGATTTAAGCACGGAGTACACCGAGAAAACCCCGCTGGCTGTCTTCAGCGTCCGCCACTTCCCCGGACTCGAATCCGGTATGAGCAAGTATTTGTTGCCTTTTTTTCCAAATTAACATTTGAAAATTATCCCAGCACATGACTGTACGTATATTTAAACGTAAACTCTTGACTAGCATGCCTGACGTGATGTTGACAAGGGATTATTGAAACGACGATGTGTTAACATGTTGTTTATAGGTGGTCTATATAAACGGGCAGCCAATGTTGGTTAATACAGATTTTTTTTATATGTATACGGAAGTAGAAGAATTGGCCTGAAACAAGTAGTAACATATTTAATATTATTACAAATTTCGCAGTGTCATTGTGTACGCATGGTTACTATTATCATTAAGCTCATGGCGAAAAGATACATAATAACTAGAAATAAGTTTTTTAAAAATGTTAAATGGTGAACTAAATATAAATATTTTGGTAGTAGATTTTGTTTTTACTATAGGTTGTTCCCGATTAAGTGAGCACCTTTGAAAACGCTACCATGGTTATACTTTTCTGCATATTTTTTTTATCCTTTCACCATCGGCGAAAATTAACATTCCCATGCACCTGACGACTTCATTCATGCTTCCTTCAAGTACACCAATGAAATTGTTAAGAACGTGTATTCCTCATATGTTTATTCTTACTCTTATGCGCGCAAAGCATATATAAATTATTTTAAAACATTGAATATTCCCACACTTATAACACGGCTTTAGGATACGGAACTACTTTTCGTTCATAGCTGCCAACTTTCCTGAGAGCCGTCCAGTTAGAGTGTGTCCGTATATGCAGTTAGGGGCACGGTTTTTTTTTTCNTAGCTGCCAACTTTCCTGAGAGCCGTCCAGTTAGAGTGTGTCCGTATATGCAGTTAGGGGCACGGTTTTTTTTTTCAAAGGTTGGTTTTAAAAGTGCTCAATTTGCCGCGCACCGACTACATTAAATATTGATTCAACGTANTTTTTTTTTTCAAAGGTTGGTTTTAAAAGTGCTCAATTTGCCGCGCACCGACTACATTAAATATTGATTCAACGTACGTGAGAGCAGTATAATGACCAAATATCAGAGCGTGAATATTTACATATATTACGAGTGTGGCTGCAGGCGCCCTCGTTCAAACACATGCTTGTTCGACAGTGGCGCCTACTTCACGTGAAGATTATAATGGAAAACGAGTGTTAACTCATGCGCTCTGCCCACGACACTGGGGAACAGGTTGGCGTTATTGGAAGACGTGAAGTAAATTATACCTTGGCTGCACGTAATGGCGGGGGCACCGTGACGACATGACGGACATCGCAGATGGACGCAGGTGCGACCGTAATGAAGGGCAATAATTACACACGCTTCCATTCATGGCCAAAACTGGTTCCCCGCGAGGCGCGTAGTTTATTAGCAAGCAGTTTTCTCGAATGCGTGAGAAAACTGTAGTTAACTGAATACACCGCAGAACGTCGCAGGAAGTGACGCGCAGTTTCTCAACTTAACTGTGATCTGCATAATTGATTTCCAAGCATCACGGAATGCCTTTATACGAACTGGCATATTCATAGGGCATTTATGACTACCTATAAAATTAATCACGTGTCAAGGAAAAACGTAGGCGACAAAAATACTTTTCGAGCCATTCAATCGATACTTAAAAAATACATTGCCATTACACCAGAGATTTTTGGGAAAAGAGATAAGGGGAAGGAATGCATGTCCTCCATGTTANTTAAAAATACATTGCCATTACACCAGAGATTTTTGGGAAAAGAGATAAGGGGAAGGAATGCATGTCCTCCATGTTCATCTCCATGTATAAATGTGCACACAAATGTTACTTTACTTCGTTATGATTCCGTAAAATGTCAAGGTACATCGTCAGTCAAAAAACCTCCACAACTACGTAGATGGAATATGGGATACAGTGCTCATGCAGCTNTTAAAAAATACATTGCCATTACACCAGAGATTTTTGGGAAAAGAGATAAGGGGAAGGAATGCATGTCCTCCATGTTAATCTCCATGTATAAATGTGCACACAAATGTTACTTTACTTCGTTATGATTCCGTAAAATGTCAAGGTACATCGTCAGTCAAAAAACCTCCACAACTACGTAGATGGAATATGGGATACAGCGCTCATGCGGCTGCGAACTAGCATATCTTCGTGTCCCAGCATTGAACTTCTTTTCTGCCATTAGCACTGTCGAAAACTTCGTGGGTAGGATTTGAGGTTAGAACACTGTTTATGTACGCAAATTCTTTGAGATATTTGTACACTTCCTCTAACCTAATTATATTACAACTGTCGTATATTAGATTAGTCAAAGTATTTCATTCATGCGAAAGAATGGTTTTGTTGAAAATTCGAAAGTAAACAAAGACTTTCATCGCTGTCGACCACGTGATTTTGACAGTCACATTGGCGATGCGTGAACCAATTTTGGGAACGTGCGCAGAAGACAAAACTCAGTCTTCCTCATTTCTAAACCTTTGACACACTACTGCGACAGTTTGGCGCGAGAAACACAAAGAAGCTCCCGATGCGCGATCACTATTCTTCCTCAGCACTCCGACTTTCTATATAGGTCGATCATTGCTTTCCGTCGTAGACCGTGGTGAAATTTAAGCTGGGACACCACATTTTGGCGTGAGAGGCCCGGGCTCCGAGTCTCGGTTAAGGGGGCTTTAAGACCTCGCTGTTCAGAGCCGCCGAAATCTTTCCACTCATTTAATTCACTTTCACGATACCACTTACAGTGTTTACACCATACCGATTAACGATAAGAATACACTCTTCAAACGAGCGACGAACAATCTTCTTAACGGCCCTGCCTACCAGCTGGCAGCCGCGAACTTCAAATGGGGAATCAATGTTGAACGAAATTCCTTCTCATTGCGTGAATTTTAAAGATAACTATTTCAAACAAAAAGTATTCCACGTGAAATTTCTTAAGGAATGTTGCTACTGTAAGACATCTTGCCGATTGTTTTGTTTAATATATTTTTTCTAAAAATGCAATATTAAAATTTACGTAAAACAAATTAAAGATGAATAAAAATATTTGTTTTAAAAAATAATTTTATGTAGCAATATTTTCTGAGAATGTCGCGTCAAAATGTTTTTTTGTTTGAAATAGTTATCTTTAAAATTGACGCAATGAGAAGGAATTATGTTTAACATTGATTCGCCATTTGAAGTTCACGGCTGCCAGCTTGGTAGGCAGGGCCGTTAAACCGCCACGCACAATATAAATACTATTCCGGAGCTCTCCAACATAGCTATAAACTGCTTTTTCACACTGTTATATTTTAAAACATACTCGTATAAAAAATGCGACTCTATTATGGGGACCTGCACTAAACTTTGCTTCAGCCTTTTCACCAATAAACAGAGGAGTCGCTGTAGTGCAGTGGTTAGACTACTCGTCTCCCACCTAGGTGAACCGGGTTCTATTCCCGGCGGGGTTGCATGTGGGAATTATGCTGGACGATGTCGCTGGTCGGCGGGTTTTCTCGGGAATCTCCATTTTCACCTCATTCCACCCTCATCGGCTCTCAAGACCTCGTTGTTAAAAGCCGTCCAAATCTCTCAGCTCACTCTACTCTCAATTCAGTACGGCTATCAAAAGTGCTAAATTTACCGTCAACAACCTTTACCTGATGCAGGATACATGCAAACCCCGTGCAAGATGTCACTGTCCTCTTTCGCGAATATCTCGTGCAAGGAAGATCTCTCACGAAAGCAAGGGATAGAGCATGTCATATTATCAGGAGTGTTTCGCACGAAACGAGTGATTATAATGGCCGTTCTCTGCTTGCTATGTGCGAGGTTGGAGAAGCACTACTGATGTGCGAAAGGAATCAGGCGAAAATATATTAATTGTGGATATTGTCTTTAGAAATGGAGTGGATGTCGGATAGCGATGTGAGATTGTTGGTCGAGTATAAGAAATCCTACGTTTTTTTTAATAGCCACTACTTTAAAACCGCGTGTGTTCATGAAATTTAATTGTTAAAATTATGGCTATTTCAGATACTCCGAGGCCATCAGCGTTTCTCACGCAAGGAGGCGTTTGCATGTTTGATCTGTGGACTCGTTCCTCGTGGTATTTCCCTGGTATTCTTGCATAAGATCTCTCATGCGAGGCCTCGTACGAATTCAATTTTGCATCGTGTAAAAACCGCTTGAATAAATAAATTTCCGTGAGTTTTCTACTGCGACCACTGTCTCGTGTTAAGGAGGAAAAGACTTGGTCAGGTGAGAAGTGAAACGTGACCACCCTTTGCGGAACCGGCTACGGGACCTCCAACACAGTGTAGGCGTCCCTTGCCGTCACGAACGCACGAACTAAACAGGAGGGAAAGGTAAGAGCAGTAGCATAGTTCATCTCCGCCGAGAAAACTGGATGAGTTTGCGGGTCGGAGGCGAGAACAGCGATAAAGTTTTTAAAAGTTAATAAAGGCGCGAGCGCGCCTATAAGCAGGCAGTGGAAAGTTGCGCGAGACTGAAAAGATCACCACCCCGTGATACCTCACGACTTCTGTTGAACGAAGAAGGGATCGTCATGCACGAGTTCACGTCCTACCGCGAGCCACATTCTCCAGCCAGATTGTCAGGATAGCAACCGCCTTTTCTTTTCTCTTAAATTTTTTTTCTCCTTTTGATTTTCCGAGCTACCCCTTAACACATAGGCACTGCTTGTCTTGAATCCACATTATATTAATGTGATTTAAAGAAATTCCAGTGACCCATTTTGAACACGTCAAGTCCTAATTGCGTCTAGTATACAACGTTCGCTCTAAACTGAACACACTAAACCAAATTTTTAAAATTAATTCCTGTTCCTTACTTCAAATATTTTGAAACAATCACATGTGAGCAGTAGATAATTTTGGCACTGACTTAAAAAATACTGTAACTTTCAACCCATTCAGGCGCAATGTACACATTTGTGGATACATAATGCACAGGAATGGTGTTTTTGGCTGGTAGTGAACGTTGCGAGACTCAGTGGCCAATGATTTTCTCTGTTGGTAACTGATACCTAATCCGTACTACTTTTCTAAGTTAATTATTTATTTGGTTTTTATTTATTATTACGTGCACGCCAATAGCTGTATGGCTTTTTTACAGGACAGACAGGGTAGGAAAATGGTAGGGAATATATTCAGAAACTGCACCAGCATTTGCCTGGAGTGGAGGTGGGAAAACCACTTAGGTAAAATAACACCCGCAGTGCAGATGGCCGGGATCGAACCCAGTGCAGGTCAATATAATACAGAGTTTTGCATGTTCCCGCCAGTATATTTGGAAATACAGCAATGCGAAAAAGCAGTTTTAAGCTATAGGGTAGGGCTCGGGAATAGTATTTCTAGCGTGCGTGATGTCTTTAGAATGTTATTCGTACCTCTTCTGAAGTGTGTTTTCATTTTTCGTATATCGGTGTAAAGGGAACACGGGTGGTTTCATAACAAAAAAAAACCGGGGTTCGATTCCCGGCGGGGTCGCTCCCGGATTTCTGCATGTGGGAATCGTGCCGGACGATGCTGCTGGGCGGCGGGTTTTCTCTGGGTTCTCTCGTATCCCCGTTCTTGCATTCCGGCGCTGCTCCATACTCACGTCGCTTCACCCTCATCGGCTCTCAAGACCTCGCTGTTAAGAGCCGCCCAAATATCTTCACTCACTTTTACATATATTTCATCTATAAATTAAATATTTAATTTATTAAAGATATGAATAAACCCTGAGAGAAAATATCTATGTTGGCAATGCCTAGTAAGAAATAGTTCTTACGCAAAATATTATTACACTGAGTGCGCACGAATGCGGCGCGTAGTCCATTAGGTGTTATTTTCTAAACTATGTTAAGCTTTGTTTGTATGAGGAGGAGGAATGCCCTGGAAGTATAACTTTAGCAGGGCTTCCAAAAAGTCGTAAGTAACCGTGAATGGACTATACTCAAGAGGCTCTCATTGTTACATTGGCCACTGCCACAGTCTCCTGTTCGACTCGGCCAGACGGAGGGGAGCCACCAGGGTGTAACATGTCTACTACTAGTGCAGAGTCCTGCAGAGCGTGTCGGATGAGCGGTGGTCCAGTGACACCCATCAAGCTAACGTTTACTTTTATGACGCCTAGTCTATCTAAAAATTGCTACGCGAAATGACAGGGTCTAGAGTAAATAAGTACACAGATACGAAACTGGGTGACGGTTCCTTTGAAGTGGGCGTACCCGTCCTCTGATTGGGTACGCGAGGCTCTGGGAACTGGCATTGTGTCAGATTGGCTACTGCGTGCTGCGTGTTGGCTGGGCTGTCGGATGGCGAATAGGTTACGCAGGCGCTCATTGGCGAACGGCGTCCCAGGATGTCGCTGGTCAGCGAACTCGGTTTGCTGGCGTGTGCGGCTCGAGTATGCGATATAAGCAGATTGTGAGTGAGTGAAGAGATTTGGGCGGCTCTTAACAGCGAGGTCTTGAGAGCCGATGAGGATGATTAATGTGTGTATGGAGCAGCGCCGGAATGCAAAGGTGGGAGAAACGGGAGATCCCCGAGAAGTGATTGCATTTTGTTTCCAGCAACACGCATACAGTAGTACTGGCGACGTAGGGTCTGCACGTATTGAACATAGTGGCCTATGTACAGGCGGTCGCCACATGACGCGCCAGTTCCGTTCGCCTTCGTGATATGCAACTTGTACTGCACGCAGGTACGTGAAGCTGCGGATTCCCGGTGCTCTTGTTTTAACTTCAATTTAAATTTAAAAGTAATAAATGAATGTTCAGAACATTTTGCTACTATGATTTATTGTTTATATTAACCTACAGATGTCGTGGTTTGAGTGTGGAGATGTAGTTTAAAAACAGCTTGTATATGTAATATACAGAATGATTCACGAGAAATTACCGGCAACTACATGGGTTTTTCCTTGCGTCATTTGGAGAAAAATATGTCATTTTAATGAGGGTCCTTTTTCCCAATATTCACAGAGTAATTCGAAAAATGTGAAAAGTAAATAAAAGAAATACAGAAGTAAAATATTATTTATTATCAGACTTTATCGTTTACAGTTGAGCTTCAAACACCNTATTTATTATCAGACTTTATCGTTTACAGTTGAGCGTATCGGTGTATTCATCTGTGGAAAATGTTCGTGGCATTGTAACACAATTGCCACATCTCACAACCAAAGGCTATAACCACAATAAATGCGCAGGAATGCGTCATGTTCACGCCACGCAGTACACAGTGAAACAGTCACACTTCACGATGATCAAGGCCACTCGCTATAATGCGTTTCCAATTTCTCGAATTACTCAATAAATATTGCGAATATGATCCACATTTATATGGCATCATTTGCTCCAAATGGCTTACGGAATAATCCTTGTAAGTGGCGGCAACTAATAGTGAATCACTCTGTATAATATGTAAAAACATATCGCAATAAGTCCACATTTACTAGCTATCAGAATAGTAGCAACGTGCACCAAATAAAGACAGGCGGAAGTTAGTTTTTATGGTGGATACTAGGGTATATTATTGATACAAGACCAAAAATACTTGATTTTAATGGCTACGTGGCTATTTACCTGTTTACAAAAACTGGTTTCTGTGGTCCACTTTGTTAGTGATTACCGTAAATAGATTGTAATATGTGACTATATCACAAATTATGAGCAACAGAAAGTCAGCCGTAACCAGTCCAACCACTGCGTATTATTAATGTGAATGTAATGTAAAACGTGTCACTGGGAGGTTCAACACCTTGCTATTAATTTTCTCTCCATTTTAAGTAACTGAACTGACACATAATAACTGTACAGGAAAGCTTCGGTGAAAATTACTTGTGAACTATTATTGATTTTCACAGAAATAATGGTGAACGTGATTGCAACTGTGTGTTGCTCTTCTCTCGATTAATTACTTCCTTAAACTATCTTAAGTTGATAAATGTTTCCCCAGCACAATTTTTCGTTACTGGAATAACAACGATATACCAAAGCGAAATTTTTTTTAAAATCAGCCTTAACCAGTCTAACCAGTGCGTATTTTTTTACAGCTTATTCTTGGAACGTACCCCTTAGAAGTGAAGCCACAGTACAGTATAACGTTTCTTAATTTACTTGTTGAATGAGCAACCCTCAGGTATAGTCTGTCCACGGTTATTTAAGCACTTTCAAAATCAGTTTTTGAAAAAAGTCACTGCCCATACCAGTATATACTTTAACGGGTACACTTACTGACAAGCGCCCAGTAAACTTGGTAACGACGGATGGGGTNTAGAAGTGAAGCCACAGTACAGTATAACGTTTCTTAATTTACTTGTTGAATGAGCAACCCTCAGGTATAGTCTGTCAACGGTTATTTAAGCACTTTCAAAATCAGTTTTTGAAAAAAGTCACTGCCCATACCAGTATATACTTTAACGGGTACACTTACTGACAAGCGCCCAGTAAACTTGGTAACGACGGATGGGGTACTAGTCCCATGTCGTAACGTTTAATTTAAAATGTTAGGCAAACATTTGTGAATACTGAATTTATTTACTTTGCTTTCTTTCTATAAATGTACGAATTAGCAAATTCGTAAAATTTTTACTTTCGTAATAATTTTCGAGTTTCACTTAACTAACGAATGGATAAAGTGCTGAGACCCAAGGCAATGTTATTTCACATATTGTGGAAGAATACTAAGTGTGCATACAAGTAGATCTTCAGGAGAACTTTCAGAAGTGCTCTGTTTACCGTGAACAGCCTTTAACATCATGTACAGTAATCTATAAAATCAGACAATCTCATTTCATCCTCAAACGTAAAAGCACGTTGTTTTAGTAAATATTGTGCATAATCACGATGTTTGAGGAGTTCCTTCCCGAAAAGTTTAATAGGTTCAAGATAACGTGATCACGAATGTTCTAGGTACCTGTTTATTAAAAGATGACTTCCGTTCAGCAACCTCCTTAGTCGTTGCGTTATCGCAATATGATGAGTGTGTTTTGCATACATTCACAAAAAAAAATATTAAATCTATATTTCTTGACGGAAAACATCTACTTGACCAGTGGAGTACCAAAACAGAAAGCTGGATCATTTGATTTACTATGCCACGTTATTAAATATTTTCCATTTTAGCTATCAAAATATTAGTCCAAAGTGGTTTTAAGTACCTCTGACTGATTATAAACTATTAACACATAAACATGATGTAAAATTTTTTACTATATAACACATTGTTAACTGATGCGCCCAAGGAATGAAATAATCCGTAGTTATTGAACGTAATTCATTTCTGCTACTGCGGTTTTGTGCGTTAAATGTCAGTTTTATTTTTTCAGTGTTGTTTCTGTACTTTCCAATATTTTTTTTTTTCAGTATCAATTTAGTCTATTAACAGTTTCTTAATGTGTATTCCGGACACGCATTTTTACGCATTCAAGAAGCTTCATCATTATTTCTGATTGAGTCTTTACAATGGGTACGCTGATGTTGGAATTTGTGCCTTAAGTGTTCAAAATAGATATAATTTAAATAGTAAAACAAAAATTAAAATTTATTCTAGCACATTTTTTATGCCAACAAGGACAAAAGCACACTTCAGTGTGTTTTTTTTTTTTTTAATAACCTAGGACATTACACACTCTGAAGTAACTTGTACAGTATATGAAGCTGGTATATGAAACAAAAATTAACGTTAGAAATTGTTACCGTACACAAGTTTTTCTCAGAAGCTGAACAAGTCGAACAAATGCTATTTGGTAAAGCATATTTATCTTACTTTATTTATCTAAATTTAAAATACTGTGTAGGCCAAAATCCACTCCGGTCTCTTCTTGGGCCGGAAACTCCTCAAACTGGTTAGTATAACTCCGGACCCCTGTTGGGTCCGAAAACCCTAAAACGGGGTTTTGTGTCTCTAATTGCCCTCTTACACTCGGGCAACGCCGGATGATTCTGCTATAGGCCGTTCCCGCTTACTTCCAACTTCTCCGAAGCTCTGCTAAAGTTCTACTTCAAGGATATTCATCCGCCTAATACAAACGAATCTTAACCGAGTCCAGAAAATTGCACCAAAGGGACAACGCACCACATTCGTGTGCATTCAGTTACATAATATTTTGCATAAGAACTATTTCTTACTAGGCATTACCAACGCACTGTTTTATTCATATTAATTATAAATGAAATATTATACTTTATTGATAAAAATATAAATAACAGTTACATTTAACTAAAAAAAAAAGTTACTTTTATGTTAACAAAAGTATAACAGGCACGAGATACAATACATATTTAGGAAAGAGCAAAACACGTCATACAATGGGGTGATTTATCAAAGATCTGATTCAAAAAGAGTGAAGAAACCGCGAATAAACTAAGTTGAATATAAGTAAGACTGAAGGAGCGAAGCTGCAAGAGAATTTCTCGACGTGTTATGAGCTAGTATTCTGCTCCGAGAAGCACGGAAGTAGAATTTGTATAGCAGTAGAGTGCCTTTTCAATGGAACACCGCACCCGACTGTACAAATCCAGAACCCATTGAAAAGCAGTACACACTCTTCCAAAACTGTCGGAAAAGTCATCTTACACGAAAGAAGAAGCATATATTTTTTAACACTGTGAAATATCTTGCTACTATTTACATATTTCAATGTGAGTATATTTTAAATAATAATCCAAGCTTATCTCTGTTTTAATGCTTTAGAAAGCACACTTTACTATAAAAACTTCGCCATGTAGGGTAATTCTAATAATTAATTTGGGCGTTTGTAATAAAATGTTTAGAATTTTTAATAAATAATTTTATAAACGACATTAATTTTAGTTATAAAAAGGCTAACTAACTATCGTGTCTGAAATTAATGGGAATAAAAAATATATATTATTTTAATTTTTGTAAATATTATTACTATGCTTGATTACGTGCAACTAGTCGAGTAATAATGTAATGGTCTTTCTTTATGTTTTTTTTTTTTTTTGCAAAATGTGCTTTCTAAGCCATCAAGACTCGAAATACGGTTAAATTTCGATTGAAATAGATTCCTGTTATTTGATTTTTTAAATAATAAAATAGGCGTATTCTAGAAAAAAAATTTACTGTATTGCAAAATGTAGGCATTCTTCTTCAATACGCAACACAAGTCGTACTTTTCTAACCATTTTGGTAGTGTGTACTAGTTTTTTATGAGTTTTGCACGTTGTTCAGTCAGGCGCAGTGTTCGATGGTCTATACGCGGTTTCTTCACACTTTTTGAATCAAACCTTTGGAAAGTCACCCCATGTATGAAGTGTTTAGTAATTTCCTCAATATGCCACATAAGAAGAGCGTTTTATACCTCTGTTAACGTAAAAGTATCTTATTTTTTTGTTAAATTCAAGTCTTGCCAATATTTTATTTGTAAATTTTAATATTTCCTTTATAATAAATGTGAATAAAAACAGTGAGAAAATATTTGTGTTGGTAGCGCCTAGTAAGAAATAATTATCATTTAAAATATTATTACAACCAAGTACGCACGAATTAGGTGCGTTGTCCTTTGGTGTAATTTTTTAAACTTAGTTAGGCTTAGTTTGCATGAGGCGGAGGAATTTCCTGGAAGTAGAACTTTGGCAGGGCTTCAGAAAAGTATGACGTAACCGTGAATGGATTATATAAATCTTAAATAATTTTTTTTTTCAACACATCAGTTTTAAAGATCACAGTTTCAAACAAATGTATTCTGTGTAATATTTTCCACGTTAAGAAATCTTGCCCATTTTTACTTATAATACTTTTTTTCTGAAATTTAACATTAAATTTACACTTCAGAAAAAAAAGAACAGATTTTTTTTTTTAATTTCTTAACGTGGCATTATTGTATGAGAAAGTGGCGTTGAATATATTTTTTTGTTTGGAACAATAATCCTTAAAATCGATGCAGTGATTCCTCATTTAAACTCCGTGGCTGCAGGCTCGGTGATGAGGGCCCTCAAGCAGCGCTTGAAGTTGTGATTGAAACGTACCGCGGATATTCTACATACATAGCACCATAGACGCAGTGCTTCGTGCCTAAATGAGGAAGAGGGGGGCGCCGAGGGGAACAATACGGGCGGATGATTTGGCTGTGGCCAGTCGCGCCACAGTCAATAGTGCGCCGGCTGGAGCAAAGCAAGGCGCGGACGGAGGGATTATTAGCAACTACAAACAGTGACGCAGCAGAACACACGCAGTGCATTGCAACGAACCGAAGCTGTCTGGTTCGTCCTGCACCAGAAGAAAGCTCGCGCGTGATTACGTTCGCCGTTTTCGTATGGCAGGATGTGTGTGCCGCGAAATACGCGATTAAGCACGCAATGAAAAATTACTATAGTCTATTCACGGTTTCTTCACACTTCTTAAGTCAAACCTTCAAAAAATCACACCACGTATATATGGCATGTATCACAAACGTTTCATGCTTGCGTTAACATAAAAATGCATCATTTTTCGCTCAATTATAATTATTCTTATATTTTATCTACAAATTATAATACTTTATTTATTATTAATATGAATAAAAACATGGAGAAAATAGGTGTACTGGCAATGCCTAGTAATAGTTCTTACACAAAATATTATTAAACTGAGTGCGCACGAATGCGGTGCGCTGTCCTTTTTGTGTAGTTTTCTAGACTTGGTTAAGCTGTGTTTGCATGAGGCGAAGGAATATTTCGGAAACAGAGCTTAAGCAGGGCTTCAAAAAGTTGGAAGCGAACTTGAATGAAATATAGCAAGCTGCCTCGGAGTCAGACGCCCGTCGTGGCTGCTACGTATACGGATCCGATTCCTTTCAAGTTAACAACACTTGCTGGTACGTAGAATCATACCAAACCCTATCGGCTGCCACGGATGATAATGAAATTTTGGAAAACTATCACCATCCAGCATATATATGCAATAAAATAAAAAANTATCGGCTGCCACGGATGATAATGAAATTTTGGAAAACTATCACCATCCAGCATATATATGCAATAAAATAAAAAACTAAAGTTAAATTAATTATTTTCATAATGATCTTGTTGGAAACGAAAGTATTAACTCAAATATTCGTTGANAAAAAACTAAAGTTAAATTAATTATTTTCATAATGATCTTGTTGGAAACGAAAGTATTAACTCAAATATTCGTTGAATATGATATTTCTCAGATATTTAAATAGGGCGCTTCTTATTTTTAAAGTCAGTACGACTGAATCTCAGCAAATAACAAGGGTTCGTAAAAATGTTCTGTAGTAGAAAAGATTAGATTAAATCAGAAATGCGTTGTATAAAACTTGCAGCTCTTCATGATGAAAAGGGGCCACGGTGGTGTAGTAGTTAGACTACTCATCTCCCATTTAGGCAAACCTGGTTCGATTCCTGGCAGGGTAGCTCCGAGATTTTCGCATGTATCGTGCCGGACGATACCGCTCGTTGGAGGGTTTTCTCGGGGAACTCCCGTTTCCCCCGCACTTGTATTCCGGCGCTGCTCGATATCTCACTTCACCCTCATCGGCTCTCAAGACCTCGATGTTAAGAGCCACCCAAATCTCTCCACTCCACTCCACTTCATGATGAAAGAAAAAAACCGAGAATAAACTGTTGGATAACACTAAATTTCACTTGATTTTAACATGCATTAACAGAACACACTAAATACTAACGTAACTAATGAGGCATTTTTTCCTAACTTACCCTAATTCTAAGTGTTTGATGCACGTCCGAGGTAGGGATGGGAGCTAGATGCGTCTCAGGGCTAGGCCTCTTACACCTATAGGGCAAGGAATCCATGCATGGAGGCATGCATCGCGGCAGAGAGATTGGGCAGCCATGGCCGCGTTTGGGGCCATGGCAGCCTCCCTAGGTGTACCTATAATTAACCTTCAACTAAGAATAAAAAGGGAAAAACCGACATAGACACCGTAAAAATCCTTTCGACAGGAAAAAATTAAAAATTGTTACATACATTAATAGGAAATGCTACAGGAGACAGATAGGTGGGAACCATACTCTTTATTAGTGGGAAGAGAAATAAATAATGAGGCGTGTGATTTTCGCGAATTAATTTGGCAGATGTCTAGCTTTCTCAGTTCTTTACCTGATCGGGCCACAGCTGTTTTTTTATAATTGGCTGGTGCAATTGTGCAACTTTCTTTTTTTATTTGATTTCACGTGATGCAGTAATGACATTCATTTCTGTTGATTACTGACTACAGGCTTTCCATCGTTAATTGAGAACTTTTGGTATCAACCTTTGAAAAATGTCACTGAGTGCCATGCGCCCTGCGATGTTGTTAACGATGGAGGGAAAATAGTTCTAACGTGGAATTACAAGTTTTAGGTAAACATTTGTCAGTACTGGAATAATTTCTTTTGACTTCTGTTTTTTTTTAACACAGATAAGTATAAGAATTAGGAAGTTTGTAAAATATTACCTTTTCTGCTAATTTAACTTTCACCTCACCAACGCAAGAATAAAGTGGTCAGGCATACGGCAATGTCAATTTACATACGATGGAAGGATACACAATGTGCATACAAGTATATAATAAGCAGAGCTTTCAGAAATGATCAGTTTACCGTGAACAGTCTGTGAGTCATTCATATCGTGTCGAAACAACTGTAGTCAAATCGTGAAAAAGAAAACACGAGTGTATTTTATTGAAGTCTAACCTAGCGATGACAGAATTTGCAAAATTCGCGAATCTCTTATTATCTTTATGGCCCCAAATGATTGAGCCCAAGTCATTTTCCATGCTTCCCCTGATCACAAGACAGTGTGAATAACGTTATATAGTCTATTCGAGGTTTATTCACACTTTTCGAATCAAACCCTTGAGAAATCACACCAGTATGACGTGTTCAGTTATTTTCTAAATATGCCATGTATCACAAGTTTTTTATACCTCTTAACATGAAATTATTTTATTTTTCATTAAATTGAAGATTTACTNATATGCCATGTATCACAAGTTTTTTATACCTCTTAACATGAAATTATTTTATTTTTCATTAAATTGAAGATTTACCTTTATATTATTTATAAATTATAATATTTCATTTATAATAAATATGTATAAAACAGTGAAAAAACTAGTGTGTTGGTAACGCCTAGTAAGAAATAGTTATCATGCAAAATATCATTACAACTGAGGGCGCACGAATTCGGTGCGTTGTCCATTTGGTGTAATTTTCTAGAAATTTTTAAGCTTCGTTTGCATGAGACTGATGNGCGCACGAATTCGGTGCGTTGTCCATTTGGTGTAATTTTCTAGAAATTTTTAAGCTTCGTTTGCATGAGACTGATGTATAACCTGAAAGCAAAACTTTAGCGGGGCTTCAGAAAAGTTGGAAGTAACCGTGAATGAACTATACATGAAACATGTCGCCAGAGGTCTCGCGAATAAGGTGGAGTTTCGTTGGTGCCTGACAGGGAAAATTAATAATGCCTGTGTAATACAGGCAGCCTCGAGAGTAGGTGTTTCATGGCATTGTGGGATGTAGCACCCACTCGATGATAGAGTACTTCCGTTGAAAAATAACCAGCAAGTGTATGTACTACGCGTAACAAATAAGAGTGGGTTTACAATAGCAAAAAAAAAAATATATATATATATATGCGTTAACTTAAAAATATGATGTGCACAAAAAACCATAATTGCGTTTTTCAGTGTGCCGTTAGTGGGTTTTACTTAATCGTTAAACGAAACAACTTTATTTTATGTATCAAGTATAAGGTCTGTGACAACGACCAATCACCATGGCAGTAAATGTTTTTGGTGGGAAACTGGTATTTGCAGCTATAAGCAAGTAGTAAAAATATTAAAAGAACACATGTATGAGATGTGTTTATTATTTACGAATTCAGTTGTCNAACACATGTATGAGATGTGTTTATTATTTACGAATTCAGTTGTCAATAAGAAGAATCTCAGTCAGCAAATGTCAACCTTGAAGAATTATGTATGGTCGTTTTATATGATGTTAGGTGGTTGGCTATCAAGAAAATATAAATACAGCACACTTAACGTGGGTGTTACTTCACTGAAATTTAATATTTACATGTGAATAGTCAATCATAAATACAGAAAGCGTGGTTCGGAGTACGCGATCGGCGGTTGCGGCATGGCTGTTAAGTGATCATTTTTAAGTTTGTAAACTTGCCCTAAGAGACGCGAGAGATTGCCTGTGAGCACTTACGAGTGCATTTTAACTTTTAAACAAGTTATCTTTCAAAAGACTTCGTCTCACATATAAACAATTGCGGCACCTGTTAACTGCATATAGGCTGTTATTCAACTGCAAAGAAGTGTGATGCCTGCTAACTGCCAGAAAAATAGTGATTCACAGTTAACATATTTGGCTTCTGTTAACTGCCATAAAACTGTAATTTACTTGTTACCTGCCTGGCACCTGTTAACTGCCAAGACTCATTCCATTATTGTTTTTAATTATTGTTATTTGTGATTTTGTATTTAATTTTACAAGTTCGGTTTATGAGGCATATTTGTCAGAAGAAGAACGTAAATAGAATTTGCCACCCGAAGATAATTTTTTAAGTGAAAGAGTTTGCTGGCTTTGTTTGGAAAATAATTTATTCAGTTAGGTGTAGTTTGCATTTGTCCTTGTTATTATCGCAATTCAAAATTGCAAGAAATAAGTTGTCAATACGAAAAGCATTTTTCTGTACGATGTGTGATACTTAGGAAATAGATTTTGGATGGACTTAAAGTAAATTTTACAGAACTTTTCCGTGGATTAATGGAAGATGTCCATAAATGTACTAATAGGTTTTCTGGATTTACACTTAATATATATTTGTGTATATATATACTATTGGTAAATGAAAAAGAAACACCATAATGTACATTATTGAGAACGATAAAATTAGCACAAGACATTACTAAAGGGCAGCAAACTAAGTTATTGTAAGTGCAGCGCTGGAGAAGAATGCGGAGTTGAAGTGGGCCAGTCATTGTACCCAAACGTAACGAGTTGAGTATCGGGAGAAGCGCGTAGTTGCATGGGCTTCACTGTGCTCCGGAGGTCATTTGGACATTATTAGCATGCCAGGACGGGGAAGGCGAGCCCAATTCGTACAGTTAACAGAGTTTGAACAGGGTCGGATAGTGGGACTCCGGGAAGCTGGATAGTCATACTAGAAAACTGCGGAACACGATGGCCGAGAAGTGTCAGCAGTGCATCGATAGTAGCACTGTTGGTCAGAGGAAGATGCACATACCCATAAATCTAGTTCCGGAAGTCAGCAACGTACGGGTGCATGCCAAAACCATCGCATTGTACACTGAAGAGCCAAAAAAACTTGTACACCTGCCTAATATCGTGTAGGGCCCCGCGAGCACGCAAGTGCCTCAAGACGACGTGGCATGGACTCGAGTAATGTCTGAAGGTATGCAGGAGGCAATTCACACCATGAGTCCTGCAGGGCAGTCCACAAATCCATAGGAGTGCGAGGCGGTGGAGATCTCTTCTGAACAGCACGTTGCATGGCATCCAAGATATGCTCAATAATGTTCATGTCTGGTGATTTAGGTGGCCAATGGAAGTGTCTAAAGTCAGAAGAGTGTTCCTGGAGCCACTCGGTAGCAACTCTCGACGTGTGGGGTGTCGCATTGTCCTGTTGGAATTGTCGACGTCCGTCGGAATGCACAATGGACATGAATGGGTGCAGGTTATCGGACAGGATGCTTACGTATCTGTCACCTTTCAGAGTCGTATCCAGACATATCAGTGGTCTCATTTCACGCTAACTGCACACGCCCCATACCNGTGTCGTGCAGTCGACAACGGTACACGAGTGGGCCTTCAGCTCCGAAAGCCCATATCAATTATGGTCCGTTAAATAGTTCGCACGCTGGCACTTGTTGATGCCCCAGCATTGAAATCTGCGCCAATTTGAGAAAGGGTTGCACGTCTGTCACGTTTAATGATTCTCGTCAGTTGTCGTTTGTCCCGTTCGTTCACGATATTTTTTCGGCGGCAGCGATATCGAAGATTTGATGTTTTACCGGATTCCCGATATTCATGGTACACTAGTGAAATGGTCGTACGCGAAAATCAAAATTTTATCGCTTCATCGGAGATGCTATGTCCCATCTCTTGTGCGCCGACTATAACACCACGTTCAAACTTACTTAAATCTTGATAACCTGCCATTGTAGCAGCAGTAACCGATCTAGCAACTTTGCCAGACGCTTGTTGTCTTATATAGGCGCTGCCGACCTCATCGCGTTACTCTGATTGGTTCCATACCTCTGTTATTTGCATACGCACGCCTATGCCATTTTTTTTTTGGCTCTCCAGTGTATGAACGGCCATAGCGGATTGAACGGCAATCACAGAACAGATTAGATGTAATGTCGCCCAAGTAGTGTAGGCTGGAACCATCTGCAATCATGTCTGTGAAGCTGGTCTATCATCATGCATGCCATTCGCCAGGCTTCCCCTCACATGTCAGCATCGTGCAGCCCACCTCGGTGGTGTCAAGGAAGGAGCAACTGGAGGGGAGAATAGCGAAGAGTTAGGTTTAGTGATGAGTCACGTTTCTGCCTGGTGAGCGGCACCTTCCGCAGTGTATACGGCAGCGATACTTGGGACCAACTCCTGGGATAATAGTTTGGGTTGCCACATCCTACGATGGATGTTTGCCTTGGTGTTAATACAGTGAACATTGACCAGTAGTGCATTGTACATCCGGAATGTCATCTGACCTGTTCTACTATCATTGTTTCAAGGGTAGGGGGATACACTATTTCAGCAGGACAATGCCCATCCACATTCCACTCGTATAACCCAACATGATCTTCAAGGTGTTCGTCAACTTCCCTGCCCAGCCGGATCACAAGATCTTTCCCACATTGAGCATGTGTGGGACTGGGTTGGATGTCGTCTGTCCCGATCTCCTGCACCATTGACGACTCTTGCCCAGCTGAGCCACCAAGTGCAATGTGCGTGGAATTCCATTTCGCAGGACGATATTTGTTACCTCTGTGATAGTTTACATCATGCAAGAATTTCTGCCTGCATTACTGCGCTAGGAGGCCATACTAAGTACTGGACGATCTCTTAGCACAGCTCTGCAGACATATATTTCCGGCAGACATCCTTATACCACTGATGATGTCCTATATACTACCTATAATGTACGTGAATAAAGTTTGTATTTCTTGCAAAGTGTGCATCAATATGTTTTTTTTTTTCATTTTCCAATAGGGTGTGTGTGTATATATATATATATACACACACACACACACACGAGGTGTGTTCAAAAAATAAGGTGACTTTGCAAATTTCGAGGGCTACGTACATTCGATTATCGATTGTTTTTATTGTTATGATGGTACACATGTCCCCAACATATGTTGACATTATCAGCCATCAGCCATTTTGCATTGTTAGTTTGTTTGTGACAGATATAAAGGTTAGACGTGTTTTGGTGTGCTTGGCGATTTTTTGCTATCGCAAACAATGGCTCAAAGAATCTGTATTAACAACACCGTAATCATGCCTCAGCCACCGTATTCACCGGACGTGGCCCCCTGCGACTTGTTCCTGTTCCCAAAACTGAAGAGACCCATGAAAGGACGGAGGTTTGCCACGATTGAGGAGATAAAGACCTGGGAGACTTCAATGCTATACCAAAATGCGCATATCATAAGTGCTTCGAGGATTGGCAAAAAGCGCTGGCACAAGTGTATTATATCTGAGGGGGATTATTTTGAAGGGGACAAAATATATATTGATGAATACATAAATATTTATCGAGACAAGGTCACAAAATAACAAGTCACCTTATTTTTTGAACACACATCGTGTGTGTGTGTGAGTGTATATATATAAACAATTCGCAAAAATCCAAATTATATTCACATATAGTATAGGTAGTATATATGACATCATCACTGGCATAAGGATGTGTGCCAGAAGTAGATGTCTGTAGAGANAAAAAAAAAAAAAAAGATATATATATATATATATATTTATATTCTAAGGCCTTTAATTTTTGCCATGCATGTGTGTTTCATTGTGTATACAATTAATCCTAAAGCGTAAAAATATTTTTGAGCGAGATTTGAACACCATTAAAAACTACCTTTTTGTAACAATGTAATGCATGTGCCATACGTTAATATTTAAGTTTATAGTAATGTTTCAGTGTTGCGAAATGCCAGAGGTGTCGGATGCTACTTTTTTATGTTTGAAGAAAAACATCTAAGCGCCGTAGATATCCTAACTGCGCAGAAATGTAAATTTAAAAACAGCTCAGTTACCGTCAACTGGCAATTTAAGAACGTGGACAATTAATTAGTATGCCAAACAAAGATGTTTATTCCCATTTTTTTTAAACACAGGCTGTCTTAGGTCTACGTTATAACGTCACTGGAATAAAAACATGTTTAACTAATGTGTGTGTGTGTGTATGAGTATCGTATTCCAGTGTTTCCTTTTCCAACCCACACGTATTTGTGCAGCCACAGAAANACTTTTTTATGTTTGAAGAAAAACATCTAAGCGCCGTAGATATCCTAACTGCGCAGAAATGTAAATTTAAAAACATCTCAGTTACCGTCAACTGGCAATTTAAGAACGTGGACAATTAATTAGTATGCCAAACAAAGATGTTTATTCCCATTTTTTTTAAACACAGGCTGTCTTAGGTCTACATTATAACGTCACTGGAATAAAAACATGTTTAACTAATGTGTGTGTGTGTGTGTATGAGTATCGTATTCCAGTGTTTCCTTTTCCAACCCACACGTATTTGTGCAGCCACAGAAANTGTGTGTGTGTGTGTATGAGTATCGTATTCCAGTGTTTCCTTTTCCAACCCACACGTATTTGTGCAGCCACAGAAAGACGATAACAGATAACTGAACCAGATCATTAATTTTGAAAACGTCTTTGGCCTATAAAAAAATATGTTACGTTTGGTACATGTTACATTTGGTAGCACTAAGGCTAGCAATNAGATCATTAATTTTGAAAACGTCTTTGGCCTATAAAAAAATATGTTACGTTTGGTACATGTTACATTTGGTAGCACTAAGGCTAGCAATTATTTTTAAGTTAAAACATTTCATGATGTTTTATTGCTATACTACTCACCTTTAAAAGCAAAAATGAGCAAATTATAACAAAAAAACGATCTTGGATAGGTGTTTGAAGCGCTCGTGCTATAAGAATTTGAAGCAAAATTATAAGAAAAATATGTTATCGTGGTTATATCAAGGCCTGTCATGAGGTTTTGTATATTGTGTCACATCACCTACGCTTTTAATAGATGGCATATATTTTCTTTAAGTATGACGTTATCCTCATAAGGTTTTTAATTCTACTTTTTATCATATATCTCTATATCGTTCTCGCCCTTGCTTCTTACAAGGATCAGCAACTCAATCAGAACGACTCCTTATTTGACAAGCAAAACTTCAACAATGGCTCACCGTAATAGCTGATTATAAAACTCCACCTTTTGATTGAAGCAATTTTCTTCCATTGTCTCCAATACCGGCCGTTTACCAAAAATGCAGCATATCATTACCGATACCAAATTCGTTTTCATGCCGTTTATAAACTGTTTGAAAATCACGACTTAATCTATTCTGCATATTTTCCCCTCCAGTTAATAATTCCCAGTTCTTACATGAAGGAATGAATCTTGCATATCGAGGAATTCGAGGAATTTTATAATAATGTATTGTGAAAGATGTCTTTGCATTGCTCATAAGCATAAGATGCCAGTGCCGGGTGCTCCAACACTATACGTATATGGTATGCTCCAGAAGCATGATTATGGATTGTCGTAAGTGTAATGGCGGGTGCCTCAAGTAATGTTACAGTGGGCGCTTCACAGTTGTAACGGTAGACGTTCTAGTAGAGTAGTGGAGTACGGTCCAGTAGCATAATGGTGGGCACTTAACTGGCGCAATTAAATACATTTCTAAAGTGATTTACGAAGTGTAGTGGTGAATGCTGCATGGATGTAACGATAACTGTTCCAGTAACGTAGTGATATAATTTTAGTAGTGTAGTANGTGTAGTGGTGAATGCTGCATGGATGTAACGATAACTGTTCCAGTAACGTAGTGATATAATTTTAGTAGTGTAGTGATGGATGCTCCAGTGGTATAGAGATGTGTGCTCCAATAGGGTAATAGTGGACACTTTTAATTTCTGAGTCGCTGAGGGCNAGATGTGTGCTCCAATAGGGTAATAGTGGACACTTTTAATTTCTGAGTCGCTGAGGGCATGACGTAATTACATCATTTCTTCACTGGGTTGGTAACTGTACTTCGAAGACAACTGGTAACCAGTAGGTTTCGTCATCTTTAGCTTTTAGTTGTATAGTCGCGCGGCACAAAACCTAAATAAGTAAATAATTTTCGAAGGTACGATACGCTAATGTTTTATTTTTATTTCTGGGTTGTAGGTAAAAAGTGTACATTTGTTTCGAGAAAATTCAGTGAGACAGCAGAACTTTACAGCAAACCAAGCCATTCACGTAAGTCATTTCCATAAGAGTGGAAGTACCTACTCAGAGCCACGCAGAAAAATGTTATGGCCTAATTATTTTTATACGGGAGTATTTCGCAGTTTTTTTTTAGCACAAACAATTGACCCAGAAAGGCTAAATACAGTCCTAAATAACACGGTCTCAGACCCGACTTTGGATCTACTTTTATACGTACTGTGTATCTTTAAACTACATGTAAAATTAAAATTCCATGGGCACGATTACTTGATTCGTGTGTCGACCAAGTTCTACTGTGAAATATTAGGAAATATTAGGGCTACATCATAATTTTTATTTGTGCATAAAACAAACAAAAAAATATTTCGTGTCCACAAATTTAAACGTAAAGCATTTAATACTACGTTAAGACATGAGATTTAGTTTCCTACATTGCTGCCAACTTTACTGGCAGCATGCGCGTCAGCGTGGCCGTTAAAATATATGTAGTTGGGAGCAGGAATGATTTTTTTTTTACAAAGATGGCGATGCAGAAATAATACTCGACTAGAGTTGTTACGGTTTCGTAAAAGATCCACCAGGTACTTGAAATACATTTCAACTATTTTAAAAACTAAAATTGTGGGTGGTGACGTCAGTTTTGCTGTCTAACTAAACCGTCACGTGTATGCACGTAACCAGTCATCTTTAACGATTACCTTTCAGTGCTGCAGAAAATTGGATTGAAGACAAGATATCTAACCTGCCAGACTGTTTAAGCGACAGGCATAACTTGGAAATATTTCGTCGTGGTAAAAAAAAATTTCTTTCAGTGGTGCATCCAGACTCTACTCAAGGGCGGACTCAATAAAAAATTTCAATAGTNTTTCAGTGCTGCAGAAAATTGGATTGAAGACAAGATATCTAACCTGCCAGACTGTTTAAGCGACAGGCATAACTTGAAAATATTTCGTCGTGGTAAAAAAAATTTGTTTCAGTGGTGCATTCAGACTCTACTCAAGGGCGGAATCAATAAAAAAAATTCAATAGTTTTTTGTATCTTCCTCAAAAAATAAATAAAAACTTCCTTGTAAAAGTGACGTATGGCTTCACCCTATCTAGTTACGTATACTGGCTTTAATATCTCTGAAAATGATTAATTGCACAGCATCGTAACTGTTTTACGTAGCCCATCTTCTGGGAACTCTAAATCAAACCGAAGAATATAAATCTACGACTTTAAAGTAATGAAGTAATAACTCTTTATAGAAACCAAATATTTTTGAAGCTTGAGTCTTGAATTTCCTAAATCAGATGGGTCACTAAATTATCAAATCGAAAAATTATTTCTCAGTTCAAGTACCTAAGCAATTGATCACGAAGAACTACAGCTTCCCACATTTGTACACATAGGTGCTTTTGAAAAGAGCTTCCACATAAGAAACTCTTGCTGATGTCTTGTTTTGCTGAAGAACTCGCGACCACGCAAAACCATAAAATGAAAACAGTCGGCTCTTGTGATTTCTTTGGCAGTTACCAGCTGCAATAAGAAAGTACGTTTACTTTTCCCCGTGAGGACAGCAGGCAAGCTTGTGCTCATTTTAACGTTTTTTTTAAAAATAGTTTTCGTGTTTTCTTTGTGAATATCGTTACGAAAATTACCTTCTACTTGTATGTGGTTGGCGCCGTTCTTTTGCCCTAACTCTCGAAAGAAGACAAGGCAAAATAACAAACCAGGTTTGCATACTCGGTTGAAGCCAAACAACTTTATGTATAAGGGGTTAAACAACACAACATTTCCTTGCCGTAATAAAAGTTGAGACACGGTGTCCTTTTGTAGGCTCCTACAAATTGGATTTTTTAAGGAGGCTGGCAATATGTTTTTCTGCCATTCATCTGTCGTGGCTTCAAAAGACGCTCTTCCTCTAGAGGAGGAGAGGTGCCGGTTGAAAAATGACTCGGCGGGATTAGCCAGTCACGAAGCCGCATTTACATTCTGCGCTGCAGCTGGTGGAGTCGCACCCCTGCGTCTGGATAATGAACTCGCTACTGTCGCTGGACAGTTGATACTGACGGCCTTGACACCAGTGCGAAGGTCGCCGAACCGGTATGGCTTCAACTGTAAAAGCCCAGCACTGTACGAATTTTTCTCCTCCTGCAAAATCTGGCTTAAAGAGGAGTGGAGAATGAAGTGTAGATATTTGGGCGGCGCTTGACATCAAGGTCTTGAGAGCCATTGAGGGTGAAGTGAGGTGAGTATGGAGCAGTGCGGGAATACGAGGGTGGGACAAACTGGAGAGCCCGAGAAAACTCACCAGTATAATTATTTGGGAAAGTCCGGCATAAGGGATTCAGGAGTAGGCTCCAGGCGCCGACCATCTTGTGACGTCACCCAACAGTCATCTTGGATCTGGCTGACATTCGGCATCGCCCTGCACGATTCCCACGTGCGAAAATCCGGGAGCGACCCCGCCGGGAGACAAACCCGGTTCGCCTGGGTGGGGCGGCGTGTAGTCTGAACACTACACCACCGCGACCCCTGTTTAGAGAGGAGTGCCCAGCTAATTTCTAAGCCAGTACAAAACGAACAACATATTGTGTACGGAAGTCAATGTCTAAGGGATGTCCCCAGGAGTCGGCACTAGAGCCTGTCTTATGGAACGTCCTTTTTTTTCTTTCATTACAACGTTTGCAGCTGACAGAAGAAAGTTGCATACTCTTGTGGTAATTCCAGTATGGAGCCGGGCTGAGTTTGAACACGAAACAGAAGAAACATTACAGCAGATTTAGAGATAGGGAAATCTATTCAAGTTGGAATCGTCTGTTGAGAAAACCAGTGCAATTCTACTAAAGAGAAGACTTTAAATAACACCAACGGTAAGATTTAAGGGAACACCAGTGAAGATAAAGAGCACTGTTAAATACCTCGGGGTGCTATTGGATAGAAAATTAAGCTTCCAGGACTACATTGGGTACCTTATGGATAAGGCTGATGGCCTTTTCACTAAGATGAAAGCGGTGTTCACATAATCGCGGTGACTTGGATTTAAAACAATGATAGCATTGTACAAGAGTGTCTTCCTGGGAATCGCTTTGTACGGATCTGCAGTCTGATACGAAAAAACACGCTAAGTGCACACAGAGACTTCTACTGAAGCACTTCAGTGATAAGAACGAGGAATTATAATGGATGAAACCAAGGGAAGAGCTGCATCAGCAGCGACGAAGAATAAAGCCAGAAGAGAGACGCTGGACCTCTGGCAGGAGAGATGGGATGTCTCGGAGAAGGGCAGAGCAATGTAAAGAATGTTCCCTGACATAAAGGATAGAATCTGCCATCACTGAATCACGAATGATTATCATATGTCACAGATGTTAACAGGACATGGAAATTTCGAAGCAAATCTATACATATTTTTTAATTGGTTGACTCCCTTCTCTGTATGACATGCAAACTGAAAACACATTGCAACATGTACTACAAGATTGGCCAAATATGGACTTAAAATCGAATACTGTAGAAGACTCAATATGGAAGGAAATGAAAGTGACCCACATTATATTTATAGCAAGGTAAATGCAAAGATAATGGAGGAATAAGCAAGGAAAATCTTATACAAGATTAGAAAAATTTGATCAGTGAATACAAAATAATCCACAGTACTCAGAAAATACTTCTCCCTGAAAAGGATACCAAGCATTATTATTGTCAATTAAAACTGTTATATAAACATTGATGCTGAAAACGAACCTGCTCAACTAAATTGGACAGATGTAAAATCGCAAACTTTGTAGTGAAATACAAACGTGAGCGCTCTGTGCGTTAAGACGACAAACATTCGAGCGTCGTTGGTGCTCAGGCGGTTATGCGAACCCCGTCCAAAGAGATGGATGATACTCCGCGAATTAGGCAGCGGAAAATACGAATGAAGATACGCCAAATTAAATGCAAATATGGATTACTTTTTTCTTAGTAGGCCATATTTGGTGTACGGTAACTAGTCCATGCGTATGAAAACCGTAAGCTGTGTCACTATGGCCAATTATACTAAGCTTTAAAATTGTAAAACTTTACTGCAGTAAAGAAATTTTAAATTGAATACGTCTCCCCTCTGCGATTTAAATGTAAATACGCCGTTAAACGATACAGCGGTTTTAATTCAGGGAAAATATAGTATTTTTAATTTGTGCATACATATGGTTTTTAGGAGACCAGTATTATACAGTACGTACCGTAACACAAATAAACTGCAATTATTTTAACTTGGCATATGCATAAGTTTTAATACAATTTTATTTGCTGTAATTTACATGTATTCTAATGGGATATGTGCAATACTACGTGTTGCCACGACTTTATTAGCGAAACGTCTCTTTACATGCTGTGTTGGATAGATGATCTTTCTGTTGACGTCCAAATTTACGCGCGTATATTTACAGGTTGAAATTCAGTTTCCTATTGTTTATTAAAGTAACCACAGAAAATGCAAGTCAGACATAACGGTATGTTAGTGAAGTTCACCAGAATCTTAACGTTTCGAGGACGTTGTTACGTCTTTGCTGTTAATAATTCATCTTAAATGCATATGTGATAGACGCTTTTTACAAGCATTGGGCGGTGTTTGTTTTTTACTGACGTGTAAAGTATAAAATGCGAAAATAGGTTACTTTGAAGTCGTCTCAAACGAAACCTAGCCAAATGCCATTGATAACTACAGATCCAAAACAGAAAATTATGTTTGTTTTTTTTCCCAGTAAGGCCATCATCAATAATGGTGGACTAGCAAGTAGAAATGAAAATGTACTAGATTTAAATTCGCGAGTAAAAAAAAAGTTTGCTCAGGTTGTAATAGTATTTACATGGTGTATTTCTCTGTTCGCAGATTTCCTTTATCGACACAATGTGACGTTCGATAACGTCCCAACGGAAGTCGAGATTCTGGATACGTGCAAGTGCGCGGTGAGTATTTTCTTAAATAAATTAATATGTCATTACCTCACTCGCATGAAGTGTGTGTATCTCTCTCTTTCTTTCTCTCTCTCTCTTTCTCTCTCTTTCTTTCTCTCTCTCTCTATCTGTGTATGTGTGTGTGTGTGTTTACGCTATCAGACGACAGCAGATATTGGTGTCGGTGATCTTTTATTTAACTTAAAAGCGATTAGTCTAAAAGCCATTTAAATGCTTTTAGTCAAAATACCGGTTTGGAAAACGCCTGTAGGCCAAATGCCTGTTAGAGTAAAAGCTGTAAACCCTTCATGAAGAAATGATGTAAAGGAACTAGATAGAAATTATAAAAATTTACCATTCATATTAATAAATATTTTTACTAACGAGACGTAAAGTTTCCTTAATTTTTTGAATGACCATAAATCAAAAATCTGAGGATGATGTAGATAACAAATCGTTGCAGATGGTGTATGAAACTAGCTGAATCTACGTGAATGTTACAGTCATTTTTGATTGCGCTTAGTTTTTGAAAATGACAGGCGAATGTATTCCAAAACAAACAGATGCCTATATTATTTTTAAAAAGTTGAAACGCGCTTTTTAATACAAGGTGAAACAAATTGTACCGATGTTACAATTTTTCGTTGGCATCTCATTTGCCAAATTTCTTCAGCGGCAGCTGTAAATAAAAGAGGCGAAGTTTGACTATTACGAAAATGTATTTCAAGGCCATCATACGTTGAAAAACTGTAATATATGATGCTCACGGAAGATCTTGCAATTGAAGGCATTTGTTTCAAGTTTTCTAAGTGCTGTCGCACAAGAAAAATACGAGCACTAAAATTCGCAACTATTGAAATCGGAAAATTTAATCATCTTTTCATAGACGGTTAGCCAATGAGATGTAATTGAGAAAAAAATATCGTTTCGGTGATGCGTTTTTTAAGCATAAGGAGTATTTTAATAACACGAAGTTGAACAGCGGAAATGCATACAATAATTTGAGAAGCCATTTTTATTTGCAATGTATTGTTCTGAATAATTAAATATTTTCTTAAATTATTCATCTTGCTCGTAATTTAAGGCAATCGGTGAGTACGGATGAAGTACAATACAACTAACCCACCGTGTCACGACGAATTTTGTAGGTATAGTATAAATCCAAATACTTTAATTATATTGTAGAAACATTTTTTTTTTCATAAACATACATGTAGCTGTTTCAAAGGCAGTAACTTAGAAATTTACATGAGACACATCCAGAAGAATAGGTTTAATCATATAGCGATAATCAGATACCCTAAAACGTAAAACTAGGGTGTGCGCTAAACTCTCCAAAGTAAGCATAATTAGAGGTAAAGCAATCATAATTACCTTTAATATTACTTATTCATTCAATGAAACGTAGAATAGACTTGCGAGTTATAATCCATTCACGGTTACTTCGATATTTTCTGAAGCCTTGCTAAAGTTCTACTTCCAGGATATTCCTCCGCCTCGTGCAAAATAAGCTTAACTGTGTCTTGAAAGTCACACCAAAGAACAACGCACCGAATTCGTGCGCACTCAGTTGTAATCACATTTTACATGAGAACTATATCTTACTAGGAGCTACCAACACACAAGTTTTCTCACTGTTTTCATTAATATTTATTATAAATTATATATTATAATTAATAAATTAAATACAAGTAAAACTTTAATATAACGAAAAATTAGATACTTTTATGTTAACGGAGTTATAAAACTGTTGTGATACATGGTGTATTTATGAAGTAACTAAATACGTCATACATGAGGTGATTTTTAAAAGGTTTGATTCAGAAAGTGAGAAGAAACAGTGAATAGACTATATCATTAATGTCAGGATTGCGAGCAGCCTTGAGTTTTTTTCGGAGGGAATATCGCGTTCATGAAACATTACGTAAATCAGAAACTCTTCATTAGTGAAAGTACTGGTCGGAATGTATTCTTTATTTATTACTCGTTATTCGCTGGGTGCCCCTCTGTTATATGTTACACACTGTTGTTCTGTGCTCTCACCGTGACCTAACTACAAAAGTACATATCATGCTCCTAGGTGAACTGGGTTCGATACCCAGCGGGGTCGCCCCCGCATTTTCGCATGTAGGAATCGTGCGGGACGATGTCGCTGGCTGGCGGGTTTTCTCAGGATCTCCGTTTCCCCCGCCCTTGCGTTCCGGCGCTTCTTCATACTCGCCTCACTTCGCCCTAGTCGTCCGTCAAGACTGCCAAATCTCTCCACTCACGACATATTACGGTAACAATTGGATCCAGTGAAACACATGGTGCACTGAGTCCTAGGCTGTTCACGGTAAAGTGAACACTTTTGAAAGCCCTGTCATTTGGAATAGTAGTCAATAAATATATTTTATTTTAGCCTAGTCGTTAAATTCCGAGTTCGGTGGAATATAATCACTGTGTTTATTACTTAAATGGCAATATTCACTTAAAAAGGTCATTAAAAGCTAAAAGATGGCCGAAAGGAAAAAGTAATTAGGGCCTCAAAAGTGCTCACTTTACCGTGAACAGCCTATAATCCCTTTTAAGGGCCGACCTCCCGTGGCGCAGTCGGTTGGTGAGCCGCCGGTCTGCGGTGCGGGAGGCTCTGGGCTCGAATCCTAGACAAGGCATGGAAGTTAGTTTAAGTTACGTCATGCGTTAGTTCATAAGCTGTCCCCTGATAAGCTTCCAGGCATAACACCGGGGGACATTAATAAGCTGTTTACAATTCAATCTCCTTTAAAGCATGCACTTGTGCACTATAAAAAAATTCCATTTTATGTTCTATTCAGTTCGGACTCACATCTGTGTTAGATTAACAACATAAAGCGAGTTCGTTAGTGAAAAAAAGTGTAAAAGAAACTAAACAATTTTTTTTTTTTTGGTATCGTTTGTACGTGTCGCAGTTCTCGAGCGATTAGAATCTATTTCAACTTGATTAGATTGTTATTTGCGTGTAACATCTCGTTTCGTGCAGTAGTGAGGTTATAACTTTTAAAAGCAACCTTTGATAACTAATCCCTGCCGTTAACTACTCAAATTTCAACAGAGATAGTGACTAATATTTGTTAGCTCAGACATTATTCTTCTGGCTTTTTGTTTTCTGCTCATTCGAGCTATATTTGGCATAGAAGTAAAACAGTTACGCCCCTTATAATTTCACAATTCCACTTAACATACGCATGAACAAAGTGATCTGGTCAATGGAAATGTTAATTTTATATATGGCGGAAGGATACATAATAATTAATGATGCTTTCCACATTTAGGCTATCCCAGATGCCCTAGACGNCCTCCTGTTTCCTCCCCTCATTTCCCTCCCTTGATTACCCCTCCTCGGTGACTCATCGTAACGTTACCGAGCGTTACACTTTTTCATAAGTGACTCCCAGCCGCAACCTAATTTAAGACGTTGTCACGTCAAAAATTCTAAAAAAAAAAAAGGCTGGCTTGATTATTTAATGTGTGAAATATACAGCCACTTATTTTTCTCTGACGTTTGTTACGATTTAACGATTGTATTTATCACCACGTCCTTTCTAAATCCGTTTTTACATAACCCCAGTTAAATAAAAAAGTGGAACAAGTACTATCACAACATCACTTAATAAATTAAAAAGGATTACCAACAAAACCAGTACATAAAGTGGCCAGAACACTAAATACGAACGGCCACAAAGAAAACTTTAGTATACTTCCATCCAGATCATCAAAAAATAAACCCAAGTGGGAATATTCTGGAGATAAAAAAGGAGGGGGACGGAGAAAACATAGATACTATCCTCAGATCATACAAATATACCGAGGGGACAGTAAAATGTTGTCCCACAAAAAAACTGAGAAGAGGCTACAACAAGAGTAAATGTAAATTTATTGTTTTGTACAACGCATGGTAATGCGAAGTGGCAAGATCTCCCAGGGTTATACGTATGATTCGAACCACTTGGTTATCACCTCGTTGCTCGTAAATTCCGTTTTTCACGCCAGGGGTTGGTGCCGGCCTGCTCGCCTGATGAGCGTGGCGAGCTAGAGATTCCGACCGCCGACAACCAGCAAAGTTATCGCTGGTTAGCGGCCAGTTGGGCGCATTTAAAAACCAACCTTTGAAAAAAAAAATTACTGCCCGTAACTGCTTACGTTTTAACGTAATTACTGTGTGTCATGTCCCCAGCACAGTTGGCAGTAAAGTACGGTGGAGAGATTTGGGCGACTCTTAACATTGAGGTCTAGACAGAAGATGAGCGTGAGGAGAGGTGAATATGGATGAGTGCCGGAATGCAAGGACAGGGAAAACGGGAGATCCCCGGGAAAACCCGCCGACCAGCGGCATCATCAGGAACGATTCGGTAAAGTAGGGAAAAGTAGTTATATATGTTAACGGTGTATTTAAAGTGTCTCGTCATTTGTGGCCATAATCACAATTTAAAACAAAATAAATAAAAAATAAAAAATGGTGCTTAAAAATGTTGCTTACTTATCAGTTGGCAGATGTTTATTGTTGAAACGGGATAATAATAATTGGCGTTCATGTTTTCAAAGGACTAAAAACCCAAATCACAGACTGATAAAGCCTATCNAACGCAACAGCACCCAAGACTTGCGTTGGCTGAGCACACCAAATTTATCCGAAAGGTATGTATTCACAGGACACAAAAAAAAATTAACAACACATTAAATTGAAGCGTACGAAGAACGAAAGAAAGCGAGAGCGACTCCGTCGTAATTAAGTCTGTAACACTGCAACCATCGACGCCAAGTTTCATTATAATGTAGCTTATCAAGTATTGAGATTTTTTCCCTCGAATTCTTAAAGTTCTCATTAATCTTCGGACCACAGGTAAGCAAAAAATATTTGCCGTTTTTAAGCTTTATTTTTCAAGTATGCGAACTGCTGATTTAGCGAGTTCCGTGGGTGCAAATAAAGAAAAATACCCAGTAAATATTGAATTGTTTTAAACACAGTATTATCTACAAAACATGTTTTTGTCGGATATATCCACTTTTATTTAACATATTTCAAAATACGCGTCGACATCAAAAGCGCTCGCACTTTTGACACCTTTTAAATTCCCTTCAGTTTCTTCCCACTCGACCTCAGTAGCGGAGTTGGTAAGACACATTTCAGTTAGATAACTACCTCGTTCGAAACCCAGGTAAATGTGGATGTATGTGCCACTTTCAATTCATTAAATAAAAGTTGTCTTTCCATCCTTGATCAGACGTACGTTTTACGAACAACTGTTTGAGAACTAGTGTTATTTACATATATATGTGTGTGTGTGTGTATATGTGTGTATGTATNATCCTTGATCAGACGTACGTTTTACGAACAACTGTTTGAGAACTAGTGTTATTTACATATATATGTGTGTGTGTGTATATGTGTGTATGTATATATATATGTACGTATATATATGTACGTATATATATGTACGTATATATATGTGTGTATAATATATGTGTATATATACACACACACACAAAGTTTTTATAGAGCATAAAACATTTGTATCACCGTGTCAGAATAATCAGGAAGTATATGACGTTTGCTAGTTAAAATAGAATATCAGCTTCAGTAGTGTGTCGTAAAATTTGCTCTAATTTAAGTATTTCTAATCTATAATATTGGCGACTAGTGTCCAAATAATTGTTTGTAAAATCGCGATTGGTTTTCCGTGCACGCACACGCCAGTCCTGCCTGGCGTGGGCAACGCCGACCGCGGTGGGCGAGCAGCTAACGGGGTTAGCGGACCACAGCCATCTGCTTTATTAGTTGCACATTGTGGTTGCATTATCCGCGACCGCATCGTACTGCGGATAGTCTCATTCGCGGCCAAGGTTTTACTACTCAGTATAGGCTGTTCGCGGTAAAGTGAGCACTTCTGAAATCAACTGCATGTATGATACCGTATATACTGGCAAATGCAATCTCCTGGTTAAGTTGGCAGCTAATCAAGTAAAACAATTCAAAGTCTTGACTAAGGTTTATTCTACTCAGGTTGGGAAGATCAATGCTTTCAGTTTGGCAACAAACATGTGTGGCCACTAGGTAAGCGTTACTGTCGCTTGTCTACCGGATTTTCTCTATTTTCTGCGTTAAAAAATAATTTCATTAATTATACATCAAATATAAAAAAAATCCGTAACCAAGAAAAATCTATATTTTTTTATTATTCACGTAGTTTAAAATGTGTTACTTCTATGAAACACCGCGCACCTAGCGGCAGAAATCTTCTCTATAACAAACTCTTCCATAATAAAACTCGTTTTGTTCCTAATCTGTGTAGAAGTAACCTAATCTTGAAATTTTACTGGTGTACTGTTTAAGTGTATGGCTAATCTAGTCGGTTATTTTCCTCTTTATACACATAAGAGAAGGAGTTGAAATTTTAATAACACATTTGGGTTACTAACAAGTTCATGTTCCCACTTGTCTAATGCATGAATAAATTCATAAAATATTCTCTCGAAGCAGCGACATACATATTTCCTAGGCGTTCTTCTTTTGAAGCTAGTCTCCTGGTCTTTACACCAGATATAGGCCATTCTCGGTAACTCTATCATATTATTACAAATCGCCAGTAACGTAACCGAATCTGTGAGGGATGCGGGTTTAAAAAAAATATAGAAGAGCTAAATTCAGTTTTTAAATTTATTTATAATGTTATAAAAATACACACAACTATTATTAACAACATTTAACTGCCTAAATCTACTATTAACGCTTGTTATTCTCACTGAGCACGATATTTAATGTCAATCTCAATTCTGATTAAAGTACTTGTCACAGTCCTTACGTAGCTTAAAGTCACTTAATCAAGACTTATTATATACACATATTAAAACCTACTGTCAATTGCCATCATTCAAAATGTCTGTCACTCACGTATCCAGTTGAATAGTCCCGCCCGCCAGTTTCACTCTCCACTGTACCGATGCTTGCAGTCCGCAGACTTCACTGTCACCGCCACTCGTCGCTTCGCTGATTTCGCACACCTGGAGAGCTTGAGACCGTAAAAGGCTCCAGACTATCTGCTAGGAGGCCCATCGTGGCTTATATAGACCAGCTGGCCCGATACAGAAGGTTCCCCGCACCCCGAGCCACGCTAAGGGAAGCTAGGGCGATGACCAGAACATTCNCCAGCTGGCCCGATACAGAAGGTTCCCCGCACCCCGAGCCACGCTAAGGGAAGCTAGGGCGATGACCAGAACATTCTTGCGACGATAACCCCAGACATTCGATGCCTTCGAGGACGGGAGTGGCACGGGAGTCCCCACAGCCTTATCCGGCATTCGTCAATAATCCACGGCGGATCGTTTGTAGCTATGCGTTTCTCTAGTTACTACAACCACATTCAGCACGCGTCCGAGGAGGGAAATATGAACGGTACGAAGACAAAGGCCACCTCCCGCAATCTTTGCGCGCGCTTCTCCTGTTACCGGTGATGCTCTTGAAGCACTGAACTTTGCACGCCCGAAGGCGTGGCAAGGGAAACGAAGCAGAGCACCGGCACGTAACAATTTATTTATGCTGTGATCAAGTATACCTATGAGATTGTTAGGAACGTACAATGTACGTCAATTCCTACATTATGTGAATAAGAAACCTGAATGAACTAAACGGAATACTGCAAATGTATTGCACGTAATAATAAACATCACAGTTTTATTACGATGTTTAGTTATCGAATTACTTTTCCTAATCCTGGGGGCACATGTTTTTCGCAAAAAGATTCCACGTCTAGTTGTACTCCAAAACACTTAAGCTCATATCCACTTGCGTGATTGCATGATTTTAATTGTCAAGCATCTTAGGCGTCTGCCCGCAAATCACAGACGTTCCGTATGTGAGTAACTGAATTCTGATTGGCCCAATCAGGTGATAAAATGTCTCCTGCCAAAGACACGCGACCAATAGCCAAAGGGAAGTTGAAAGTGTACACGTAGGATAGCGAAGTTTAGCCAACGTATAAATATTTTAGCAAAAAAAAAAGTAGGTGGCCCTACCCATACAATTTCCTAATTACACTGGCAGATTGTCAATCGCTGTATACCGTAAAACGATATGCACTTATAAACAAGCACTAATTTCAAAAGTTTATTTCAAAAATGTTGAACCTCTAACATGCTATATTGCTCTTTCTTTTTAGTGTATTTTTTTAAACATAACTTTTGAATACCTTAACTGTTGCCATGGTGCGAAGATATTTTTTTTTTTTTAACACTTTGACTTGGTTTCATGTGATACGGTTACGTTATTTCTTCCTCTTTTTTTTACTGGCTAAAGAAATTAACAAGGCACGTCAAAACCAGTGCGGCGTACCATAAAAGGGAACACTATCCTGCCACCCTAAAAATGTGCGAAATTCACGTACCTCTACCACATAGTAAATAAGAGCGCAGAGGGGAAACAGCCTTTGGTTCCACAAACCCCAGCCGCACACGCCAGCAACATGGCGGAACGCCGTTCGCCAGTCAATGTTTGGTGACCAACTTGCCAGCAGACAGCCCAGCCAATACCAACAGAGAATCCTTCGCAGCACGCAGTAGGCAATCAGACACAAGGCCGGTTCCCAGAGCCTTGCTCAGCTAATCACATCNCCAGCTGGCCCGATACAGAAGGTTCCCCGCACCCCGAGCCACGCTAAGGGAAGCTAGGGCGATGACCAGAACATTTTTGCGACGATAACCCCAGACATTCGATGCCTTCGAGGACGGGAGTGGCACGGGAGTCCCCACAGCCTTATCCGGCATTCGTCAATAATCCACGGTGGATAGTTTGTAGCTATGCGTTTTTCTAGTTACTACAACCACATTCAGCACGCGTCCGAGGAGGGAAATATGAACGGTACGAAGACAAAGGCCACCTCCCGCAATCTTTGCGCGCGCTTCTCCTGTTACCGGTGATGCTCTTGAAGCACNGTTTGTAGCTATGCGTTTCTCTAGTTACTACAACCACATTCAGCACGCGTCCGAGGAGGGAAATATGAACGGTACGAAGACAAAGGCCACCTCCCGCAATCTTTGCGCGCGCTTCTCCTGTTACCGGTGATGCTCTTGAAGCACTGAACTTTGCACGCCCGAAGGCGTGGCAAGGGAAACGAAGCAGAGCACCGGCATGTAACAATTTATTTATGCTGTGATCAAGTATACCTATGAGATTGTTAGGAACGTACAATGTACGTCAATTCCTACATTATGTGAATAAGAAACCTGAATGAACTAAACGGAATACTGCAAATGTATTGCACGTAATAAGAAACATCACAGTTTTATTACGATGTTTAGTTATCGAATTACTTTTCCTAATCCTGGGGCACATGTTTTTCGCAAAAAGATTCGACGTCTAGTTGTACTCCAAAACACTTAAGCTCATATCCACTTGCGTGATTGCATGATTTTAATTGTCAAGCATCTTAGGCGTCTGCCCGCAAATCACAGACGTTCCGTATGTGAGTAACTGAATTCTGATTGGCCCAATCAGGTGATAAAATGTCTCCTGCCAAAGACACGCGACCAATAGCCAAAGGGAAGTTGAAAGTGTACACGTAGGATAGCGAAGTTTAGCCAACGTATAAATATTTTAGCAAAAAAAAAGTAGGTGGCCCTACCCATACAATTTCCTAATTACACTGGCAGATTGTCAATCGCTGTATACCGAAAAACGATATGCACTTACAAACAAGCACTAATTTCAAAAGTTTATTTAAAAAATGTTGAACCGCGAACATGCCATATTGCTCTTTCATTTTAGTGCATCTTTTTAAACTGAACTTTTAAATACCGTAACTGCTACCACGGTGCGAAGATTTTTTTTTTCTAACTCTTTGGCTTGGTTTTATGTGATACGGTTACGTTATTTCTTCCTCTTTTATTTTACTGGCTAAAGAAATTAACAAGGCACGTCAAAACCAGTGCGGCGTATCATAAAAGGAAAAACTTAATTACTTTACTGCCAACCTAAAAATGTGCGAAATTCACGTACCTCTGCCACATAGTAAATAAGAGCGCAGAGGGGAAACAGACTTTGGTTCCACAAACCCCAGCCGCACACGCCAGCAAAATGGCGTCACTTGCCAGCAACATGGCGGAACGCCGTTCGCCAGTCAATGTTTGGTGACCAACTTGCCAGCCAATACCAATAGAGAATCCTTCGCAGCACGCAGTAGGCAATCAGACACAAGGCCGGTTNAGAGAATCCTTCGCAGCACGCAGTAGGCAATCAGACACAAGGCCGGTTCCCAGAGCCTTGCTCAGCTAATCACATCAAAGGAGCCGCCCCGCTATTTCACCTCTGCGTACGTATCTACTCTGTGCCTCTGCGAATGTGTTTTGTTCACATTTGCAAACAACCACACACCGCAGTCCAGTTCGCAAGTACACTAGGAACTTAAATCGCGCGCTGAAGCGCCACGTTCCACTGACACACAAGCGACGGCGAGGCGAGGCGGTACGTCACTGCGGTGTTGCCAAACCGCTGCCGCGGTAATTACCCCGCCGAGGCTGTACTAACCCCGCCTGGATATCGGAGCGCGGTACTGTTATGGCTGCGAGGGGCGCTCGGCGGCCGTGCGTCGCGTCGTCGACGGATGGGAAGTCCGCCCTGCGGTCCCGACTTACAATTTAACTGTTCAAGTGCCTAAAAATTTTTTTATGGGATTTTAAGATATTTTACTATTTCTTTAGAATTCTAAGTTACTTTAAATATAACTTTCACCTTTAATTTTTAGTAGACATAAGCATTTTAAGGTTAAATTTTTTGCCATACAAATTTCAAAAAGTTATGTGAGCACAATGTTTTATTTTATCTGAGGTGGTTCTTGAAGTCTTAGGAACAACACGAAGAAATTTCTTCGAAGTCTGACATTTTTTTCACCTGCGATTAGGGTTTAACTCCTAGCTGTTTAGAATTCAGATTTTATAATAAAATATAAAAATTAAAATAATGGTTGAATCACTAAAGAATTTCCATGAAATTTCTTAGCTTTATTCCAATAACATCAACAATTACTTTTAATTGTATTAAAAACATGCCAATCATGCAAAATCTTGACATCTGTGTGGCAAAACATATAAATTTGAAATTCCCTTAACTTTTGTAATTAATTTTTGTAAGTTAATTTTCAGAATTGTTTTATATATATTTACACTATACAAGCATTCGATGTAATAACACAGAATTATAAAATAACTTAAAAAATATATAGCCATTTTTGCTACTTGTTTGGTCGCCTACCCAGCACTTGAAATGTGTTGCAGGGCGTTTGAAATACGCGCTTTTTGACAGAAATATTAAACATATCCACGGTTCATTTACCTACGAAAAGAAAAGTACCTCAGACGATGGCAGAATGGTACTTCCAAGATATTAACTATGCTATAATAAATATTATTCCGGGGCGTCCCAACAATACTAATACCGTTTTTTCAAACTGCTTTATCTTAAGACATACTGCCCGGACACGAGCGAAACTACGACAGAGGCATGTATCGAACCTTGCTAGAGACTTTCCACCAATATAATGGTTAAGGTCTCCGCTTGAAGCCCCATAGTTACAAGCATCACGACGAGAACACCGGACGCCAATCCAGAGCCTTGCGTGTAGCGGCGATGGCGCACTTGATGTGCGCAGTAGTGTAGCCCTTACCGCTCCCTCGCTACTGAGTCTCAAACGGAAAACAGATCCAGGAGAGGTTTGGACGGCTCTTAATATAGCGGTCTTGAGAGCCGATGAGGGTGAAGTGAGGTGGGTATGGAGCAACGCCGAAATGCAAGGCAGGGGGAAACGTGAAATCCCCGAGAAAATACGCCGAACAGCGGCATCGTTCAGCACGATTCCCACGTGCGAAAATCTGGGAGCGACCCCGGGCATCGAGTCCGGTTTGCCTAGGTGGGAGGCGAGTAGTCTGACCACTACACCACCGCGGCCCCAGAGTTGGTCCGAGGGATGGAATAACAAAGTATGAAAGGAACGAAAGTGTCAGTGGTCTTGGTTGTCATATATGTCAAATGGGTCTCATCGTAAGCAGTTCTGTCTATTTTAATTTTTAAAAAGCTATGGAATATTTCTATGTAAATCTGTTTCCATTACAGAAATGGAAGTCAATATTTTGTTGCCAGTTTATGATTTGGTTACTGAAACACAAATGTGGTTATTGAAAAGTGTCAAACTCAGCAAAAACCGCTGTTAAGTAGCCCATNTGATTTGGTTACTGAAACACAAATGTGGTTATTGAAAAGTGTCAAACTCAGCAAAAACCGCTGTTAAGTAGCCCATAGTTTACGATTTTATTCTTCTGTAGTGGTACGTGTTTTAAACTACAGCGACAATGCTGTATCTCTTCTGAACAGACAGCTGTATTAAAAACCTATAGTCATGGCTACGGCCGGGTGTGACCTTGAGGAGTTTAAAATTATTTACTAGGGAGGCTCCTTGAAACCTCTGAATTACAGATGTGTGCCCACCATCTTCTGGGTTTGCACCCCAGTTAGGGCACGGGTACAGAAAAGGTAAGCATGCAAAAGTTGCATTGCGTGGAGGTTTTATGTAATGCGTACTTCTCTCTCGGCTTGAATGTAATAACAACATAACACCAACAAATACAAATTCTTTATGATGGATTAGGCCTGCATTACTTATATTCTATTATGTTTATTTTCAATTTTTTTTCTCCCAATTGTTGAGCATCATATTTATGCGCAATGGGTAATAAAATTTCTAAACAATTTTTTTTCATATATTTAAGTATTATTAGTAAAAAAAATATGAATTATAAATCAAATATGCGTTCTGTTTACACCTGTACAGTTTCTAGGGGCCATATTATATATATATATATATATATATATAGGATGTTAATGGCTAAATAACCACTTTTGAAAGCCCTGCTTAAGATATATTTTCTTTTTTATTTTGTATCCTTCTGCCATGNTTAATGGCTAAATAACCACTTTTGAAAGCCCTGCTTAAGATATATTTTCTTTTTTATTTTGTATCCTTCTGCCATGTGTAATATTAACAGTGCCATTGACCGTTTCACTTTATTCATGTGCTACCCAAGAAAATCCGTGGAATTATTAGCAATGCAAATGTGTTGGTAATATGCAAGTTCGTCGTACTCTGATGTGTATAAAACAAGAAATGCTAACTTTATTGGACACAAATCTTAACATAACACTCACAATACGTCGAGTGTCAGAAACTGTTTTTATTATTCCTCTGCCAATCTAACTAGAAGGCTGCGTCATTGTGTATTATAGCATGTATAGTGTATTCATGGTTCTTCACACTTTTGGAATCAAACATTTGAAAAATCACCCCACGTATGGCATGTTTAATTATGCCATAAATATGCCATGTAGGACAAGCGTTTTACACTTCTGTTAACATAAAAGTATCATATATTTTATAATTTACTTATATTTCATTGATCAACTATATTTAATTTATAATTTACATGGATAAAAACCTGGATAAAATAGGTGTGTTGGTAATGTCTGGATATAAATAGTTATTATCCAAAATATTGTTACGCTGAGTGCGCCTGAAAGCGGTGCGTTGTCCCTTCGTGTAATTTTCTAGACTCGGTTAAGCTTTTTTTTGCATAAAGCGGAGGAATATCCTAGAAGTAGAACTTTAACAGGGCTTCAGGAAAGTTGGAAGGAACAGTGAATGGACTATAGTTATAAGCAGTGAGTATGAAAAATATTTATTTTCGGGCTGTTTGCACAATATTGTACAAAAGGTTAGTACTTTAAGTGACAGGCAGGTAGACTCGCGTGTAGATTATTCGCGGTATCTTTACGCTATTTTTTTAATCAAACATTTGAAAAATCCCTCCATGTATTACGCGTTTGATTGTTTCCTAAATATGTAATACTAGCGAACCGGCCCCGTTTCGCCCGGCTACAATTGAATTTTACAGTGATACACTAATAAATACACTGGGAAAAGACAATTCATTTATGTGAAAACAGAATTATAAGATCATACCATGTATAGGTTTTTAACTGATTACGGCAACCCAAAAGGAAGGAAATATTTTTTACCCGATAGCCAAGAAGTAGGGTATTGTTTTTTGGAGTGTATCTGTGCAACTATCGCGCAGTTACCACATTTCCGCTTTCCAGCGTCGATGTATGAAAATTAAAACGTGAGTTTCATCCAGTTATAGCTTTAGAAATAAGTGTACCTAGGTACTACTTTTTGCGCTTTGCTGAGGGATCTTAATCGAACACCAAAGTTAAGCAACGTTCCAAGCGGCACACATTTGGATGGGTGACCGTTAAGTGGCGTAACATCTGAGCGCTTCCGGGCTTCGGAGGGCACGTTAAATATTCGGTCTCGGTTGATAGCAGTCGTTAAGCCATTTCAGAGGTCCTTGGGCGGCCTGATAAACTCTGGCACCAGAGGAAAAAAATATTTCGGTCACGTTCCCAGCCCTTGCAGAATTAGGTTTTGTTGTTATTCCACTGGAACCGTACAATTTTCCGGGATGAAAAGTATCATACGTCTTATTCCAGGACCTAAAGTATCTACATACGAAATTTCATCAAAATCCGTTCAGTGTTCCAAAAGGTAACCTTTAAATAAAGTTTTGAGCTACGTAAATAATAAAGGAAACATATTTTACTTATTTGCGGATTTATTTTATATTTCATTTGTGATTATTACAGTTATCCGGTTTTTTAACGTACAAAACACAGAAAATGCTGTACTCATGCGACACTAGCGCTTACCTGGTAGCAAAAAGTTTTGGTTGCAAAACTTCTAACATTGATCTTCCCAACCTGTAGTAGAAGTACCCTTACTCTAGGCCCAGCTTCCGACGAAGGAGGTCCCACGTGATCCTCAGTGCCTCACCCGAGGCGTCGAACGTGGCGTGACGTCACCGCGAGTGATCGTCTCTCTCTCCGCACCGCGTGAGGCGGGTCAGTGTTACAAACCAATTACTTTGCGAGAAGAAATTGGTTTGCACGGCTGGTTTGCTGCAGTCACGTAACGCGGGGAGGTTTTATTTCTTATTGTCTCGCAGAGTTCCGCGCCTCGTGCAGATGCGCGCGCCACGGGAGATTGCGCCGTTAGGGACTTCCTCTACCTCTTCGACGGAGTGGAGTGAAGTGGAGAGGTACAAGCGTCTTGATAGTCGATGACGGCGAAGCGAGATGAGTATAGAGCAGCGCCGGAATGCAAGGGAGATCTCCGAAAAAAAACCCCGCTGACCAGCGGCATAGTCCGGCATGAATCCCACGTGCGAAAATCCGGGAGCGGTCCCGTCGAGAATCGGACCCGTTTCGCGTAAGTGGTTCACGGTAAAATGAGAACCCTTGAAAAAAAAAATCACTGCCCATGACTACATAATATATATTATCGTACACACCGACGTGCAATTTCCCCACCAAGTTGGCAAAGGAGTAATAAAAACAATTTTAAGAATTGACATTGTACTGCAAATGTAATGCTAAAATTTATGGGTCACCGAAATTGTAGGCTGTTCACGGCAAACTGAGCACTTTCGAAAGCCCTGCTTAAGATCTACTANAATTTATGGGTCACCGAAATTGTAGGCTGTTCACGGCAAACTGAGCACTTTCGAAAGCCCTGCTTAAGATCTACTAGTATTCATGTAGTGTATTTTCCCACCTTATGTAAAATTAACATTGGTATGGGCCTCATCACCTTATTCAAGTATCGGTAAAGTGAAACTGTGAAATTATTATAATAGTAAATATCTTACAAATCTCCTCACTTTTACACTTCGANAATAGTAAATATCTTACAAATCTCCTCACTTTTACACTTCGATGCATTAAAAAATAAAACAGAAAGCAAACGAAATAAGTTAAGTTATCACAAATGGTTACCTAACACTTTTTATTAGACGTTAAGATATGGAACTACTTTCCCTCCATCGTTACCAACTTTACTGGGCGCATACCACTCAGTGCGTCCGTTAAAGTATAAGCAGGCAGGGGCAGTGACTTTTTTTCTAAGGTTGATTTCAATTTCGAAAGTGCTCACTTTATCGTGAACTGCCTTTAGTGTTTACTGTTCTATATACATTACAGTACGAATTTCAATTTAAGTGACAAATTTACATCCCTGTAAAGTCCACAGTTTCGCTTGAATGGCACATGAATAAAATGAGATGGTTCATGAAAATGTTAATTTTACATATGGCGAAAGGATACAAAATAAAAAGAAAACTATAGACTGTTCACCGTTACTTCCAACTTTTCTGAACCCCTGCTTAAGTTCTACTTCCAAGATATTCCTCCGCCTCATGCAAAGAAAGTTTTACTAAGTCTATAAAACTACACCAAAAGGACAACGCACCGGATTCGTGCGCACTCGATGTAAAATTATTGTGCATAAGTACTACTTCATACTAGGCGTTACCAACACAGCTTTTTTCTCCCCGTTTTAATTCTTATTAATTATAAATGAAATATTATAATGTATAGACTCAATATAAGTAGAAGTTCGATTTAAGAAAAATAATGTACTTTTATGTTGACACATGTATAAAACGCTTGTAATATGCGGCATATTTAGGAAAGAACCAAACACGTCATACATGGGGCTATTTCAAAGATTTGAATCAAAAAGTGTGAAGAAATAGCGAATATACTATAGATGTTAAGCAGGTCTTCCAGAAGTGCTCAATTAACCGTGAACAATCTANAAAGAACCAAACACGTCATACATAGGGCTATTTCAAAGATTTGAATCAAAAAGTGTGAAGAAATAGCGAATATACTATAGATGTTAAGCAGGTCTTCCAGAAGTGCTCAATTAACCGTGAACAATCTACACAAAGATGAAAATTTTGCTCATACCTCCAGCCTCACACGCCAGCAAAATTGCGTCACTGGCAAGCAAAAGGTTGGGACGCCGTTCGCCAATCAGCACCTGGTAACCTACGCGCTAGCCGGCGGCCCAGCCAATAGGCAAACATCCGCAGAATGCAACAGCCAATCAACAAGGCTCGTTTTCNCTACGCGCTAGCCGGCGGCCCAGCCAATAGGCAAACATCCGCAGAATGCAACAGCCAATCAACAAGGCTCGTTTTCAGAACCTCGCGCAGCCTATCTGAGAATGGAAGAATGGATACGCCCATATCAAAGGAACTGCCGCGCCATTTCGTCTGTGAACTTTTCTGTTATATTCGCTGTGCGGATAAAACGATGCACGGTTGAGGAGCAGTGTAAGAAAAAGTACGTTCGTGTCGGTGCGAGTTATATGGAACCTTCACTCANAAACGATGCACGGTTGAGGAGCAGTGTAAGAAAAAGTACGTTCGTGTCGGTGCGAGTTATATGGAACCTTCACTCACTGACACAGAATATTGTGCAGACAGTAATTTCGCATGACAAAACACCAACAACTTCATGCTTGCTAATATATTTCCATTATTTTCCGGGAAAATGTGTTGTTAAAAATTCTCCAGAACTCTCCGTAAGATTACGGACTCTTTACGTTTCAATAAAGGATTTTCCGTGAACTTCTCAGCATTTTCCATGAATTCATAGAAACTCTCCGTAAATTCTTCTGTATTACTTTTGGTTTAAAAAGAAATTGGGAGGGGGAAAAAACCTTCAATTTTCGTTATGAGTGTAGTTCGCTGGAAACGAAATATCGTTTAATTTTTTTAATTTTTTGGCGCTTTATTTGAACACAAATAAGAAGTTTTGTACCTATTCCGTGACTTACACAACTCACTTACGACCTTCTTGTGGCATATTTCTAGAAATGTAACTAACTAAAAATTTCTAGTAACGTTTGAGTATTCATAAGTGTTCCTACCTGTTACAGGTGCCTGATGCTACTTTATGATTTTTGAAGGAATATGTGTAAGAGGCGTGCTGCAGAAATGATAATTTTCTGGTTGCAATGGCGAAGAAAGCTTCATGTATACTCGGCCTTATTCGTTCCCAAAACACGAAGTTATATGAAATACAAACGCCTTACTGTAGTCTATATTTGCAGAGCTAAGCTCCATTTTTCGTCATCGTGGATTGCATTACTCTATATTAACTGTAAATTTCTGTAAAAAAAAAATCCGTTAAGGGTTCCGCCTACCTGGATTTGAACTGCGTTGCAGTGTGTTTGGAATACTAGTTTTTTCCACGAAACTATATTAAATGTGCGTCCAATGTGCTGGTTTACTAAAAGAACACACACTTCAGACGAGGTTTGTTGAGTGCTTTCAAGACGTGACGCACATTAGAAACACTATTTTAAAGTACTCCAGAACAGCTAAAAACTACTTTTTTAAAGCACTGTATCTCATTATACACATTAACGGAAACATAAAATGTTCATTAGCAGCATACTTAACTAGTGATTCCGTACAGAAAATGTTAAAACCGTTACTGGGAATGCATCCACCAACAGTCACGCATGCTTGGCGACCTCTACATATGGCGTGATTGGCTGACAACGGTGGCGTGCGTGAAATACCCGGCGTATTTGAATCTGTTCGCCAATCACTCCACCGACGCTACCAAGCTTGCATTACTGTCGGTGGTAGCAATTTTGAGCAATTAGTATAAACATTGCTGTAAAAAGGCATTTAGCGGCGACGTTGTAAATAAACAATGTGCTGCATTTCATGTGTTATTTTTGTGTTTGTGCCTCAACGCGTCACTCCCGCCCATATACTCCTATACAATAATTGTTTGTTTTAGTGAGCTCTACCACCCCTCAATGTTTGTCCCATGATTTTAGAATCATCCTGTATACGTGTCAGTTATTTAAAAAGAACTTCTCAAAGGCCCTGCATTGAAAACTTACTACAGACTTTTCATCAATAAAATAATAGGGTCACCGATGAAAATCCCGTAAGTGCACGAGGCACAGCGAGAACGCTACACGCCATTTAAGAGCCCCGTGCTTAGCGACGATTGCGCACTAGATGCGTGCGACAATGTCACCGGAAAAAATCTCTATGGAGGCGGGAGCCTTAATAGACGAGAATTTGTAACAGTGTGGATTAAGCCTGTAAGGTCTATTCCGGCCCAGAACTTCATCGCGTCCCTAGCGGTTTAACGAAACCGGAAGCATCATTAAAAAAGTTATTCAATCTCAGCACTTTTTCAAGTAAAATAATAGCTGAGAATTAGTGAAAACGTGATGTTTCGATGATAGTGGTATAATTTTTTTTCATTCCTGATTTATATATTGCAAGCCAAACAACCATAATCTACAATCAAGAAATACAAGTGAGTGACATGAATTTGCGGTAAAAATTAAAGTCAAAGAAATACCAACTTAAATGATCTTGAGTTGGTGAAACGTGTAAACTTAGTCTACGAGAAACTCAGGAAAACACTTTATAACATACCTTCTGCTATTGAAAAGAAATACGGAGGGTATTAAAGTAATTGTTTGACACTACTTATAAATTCTGTCTACCTTGTGTTTATTACTGATCTGTGTTTTGGACTAAAGCACAAGCGTGTCGAGTTGTATTGATTATCAGCTCCTGCCAAGAAATTATTGTAAAAATAATTTCACTTTCGACTTATTTGTGGAGAAATGCGGTTCAGTCAGCGGTTAGGAAAAAGAAAACACAGATCGCAGTTTTTGGAGTCGGTTTTCAACACTTGCAGTATACAGTACTTTTTTAATTGACCATATTTTGATACGTCGAGAAGATCTCTGAGTCAGGAATAACAAACATTTGGAGTTGCAATTACATTGTTTTTTTTTTTTTTTGTTGCAAGTCTTCTTGAGAAGGGACTTGGCAATGAGGAAAGTATCTTCGATTTAGTTACACTAAATGTAAATTTTTTTGAGAAGTTAAGACCAAATGTTCATTCTACTATAGGCTGTTCACGGTAAAATGAANTACACTAAATGTAAATTTTTTTGAGAAGTTAAGACCAAATGTTCATTCTACTATAGGCTGTTCACGGTAAAATGAACACCTTTGAAAGCCCTGCTTAAGATATGCTTGTTTGAACGTTGTGTATTTTTCCGCCTAATGTAAAATTAACATTGCCATGGCCTCGTCACTTTATTCATGCGTCGGTCAAGTGAAACTGTGAGATTATTAGGAAAGTAAATATTTTACAAATTTNTGGCCTCGTCACTTTATTCATGCGTCGGTCAAGTGAAACTGTGAGATTATTAGGAAAGTAAATATTTTACAAATTTACTCATTTTTACACTTCGATGCATTAATAAAACAGAAAGCGAAAGAAATAATTTAAGTGATCGCAAATTGTTACCTAACACTTTTTATTCGACGTTAAGATATGAAACTACATTCCGTCCATCTTTACCAACTTTACTGGGTGAATGTCACTCGGTGCACCCATTAAAATATATGCAGGCAGGGGCAGTGACTTTTTTCTAAGGTTAATTTCAAGAGTGCTCATTTTATCGTGAACAGCCTTTACTAAATTCTCTTGTACGCAATAACACGCTCCGAAATAGACTATTATTTTATTTGCTTCCACCCATAGCACTTGTCCAAGAGACGGAGCGTAAATAGCAACACGCGTATTCCTGTCAACAGAATGTCTTACACGATGGTGGCACACGGAGGCATAGAAAATTACTGCTGTTTTCCAGCTAATTGTCTTAGCTACTGATTAGCTGTGTGCCTTTTTATGCCTATTCCTTTTGATTTACGACCTGCTGTTTATAATTAATGTATTATAAACCTTCAGTTTCTATGCAGGCATGTGCTAGTCATTCAACTCATTTCCTTATGTTATTTTTTTTCTTTGTTGTCAGTAGTGGCAGACGTATGTATTTTTTAATGGGATTATCTGGTAACAAAATAAATATGTAAGAGAATACTAAGTTACTATAACTTCGCCATTCAAAAGTATATATAAAGAGGACAATAACAACCCGAGTAAAGAAAAACTAAGAAACAAAGAAAAGGAAAATTTTTTCATGCTGTGTAATAAACGGTTTGGGAAGGAAACACGCTAATTGCACAAGTTCACTTAAATTTCTGAACAGTTTAAGTTGCCAACAGGGAAGAATGTCTCCCTAATTATGTACTTAAGGCCGGGGAATTGAAAAATCTTCTCTTTGCATTTCATTATTCATCGGTGTCATAGACTGTTAGCGTGACAGGTCTAACACAGCTTCAGAAAGATCTGCAAACATCCAAACTAAAAGGATCCAAGGAGCGTAACGTAGGCGTAAACCTGACTTGCTTCCTACGCTTATAAGGTTATGTAACACAGAGGAGAGATAGATGATAGAGAAGCCTTGTCCTCAAACGTAACAGCAATTTTTTACGCATCACATATCTGTGAAGTGTGTGATTACTCAAGGTAATGAGCGTAAAGCGGATCGAATGAGCCTGACACCTCAACAGGTCAAGGGCAGTTTCCAGCTTCCAAGAAAGGCTCGGGTTAATTTGTGAGATTTGCAACATCCAACAGGAGTGGACGCATATGAAATAGCAAGGACGCATTTAATTACTGGAACTACGTCCTACCCAAGAGAAATAAAGAGCAAACTTCAATTGTATTTGCAATTTTTTCGTGAAATTTTATGTGCTATAGAGATAAATTCGGGAGCGTTCTGAAGTAACATACATGCCTTCCAATAAGTTTTTTTTATTTCATCTTCCTGCTCCTGCCCAAACCCAATTTGTTATAATAATTTTATTGTATTACACTGAAGAGACAAAAAAAAAACTAGTATAGGCATGTGTATGCAAAAAACAGAGGTATGGGACCAATCAGAGTAACGCGATGCGGTCGGCAGCTAGATCGGTTACTGCTGCTACAATGGCAGGTTATCAAGATTTAAGTGAGTTTCAACGTGGTGTTATAGTCGGCGCACAAGAGATGGGACATAGCATCTCCGAGGTAGCGATAACATTTGGATTTTCGTGTATGACCGTTTCACGAGTGTACCGTGAATATCGGGAATCCGGTAAAACATCAAAACTTCGTCATCGCTGCGGTCGGAAAAAAATCGTGAAAGAACGGGACAAACGACGACTGACGAGAATCACTAAACGTGACAGACGTGCAACCCTGTCTCAAATTGGCGCAGATTGGATTTGTGGACTGCCCTGCAGGATTCATGGTGTGAATTGCCTCCTGCATACCTTCAGACATTAGTCGAATCCATGCCACGTGGTCTTGCGGCACTTCTGCGTGCTCGGGAGGGGGGTGGACTACACGATATTAGGCAGGTGTACCAGTTTTTTTTGGCTCTTCGGTGTATTATAACAGGCGCTACCAAGTATGGTAGCGTACAAGTTTGGGGCTATTTAAAATAATGCGTATTTCAAATTACTCTGCTGACAAATAAAAGGGGGGAGGAGGGAGAAACTGCAAAATACTGGAAGGTGTTTTTTAAAAGCAAATGTTGCTGTGTAGGCATTATATTGGTCCGAAGAGATTGGGCGTAAAATGCAAAAGAATGCAATAAAAAGCTAATTTCAAAAAGAAAAGAATATTCCTGAACTAATTTCAGTCAGGCTGCATTTTCTACATCGTCGTAATTGCCAACGAATTTTTTATCGTTCACGTAATTCATAATTTTACCCTACTAATATTATAAATGCGAAAGTCTGTGTGCGTGTTTGTTACCACTCAGCTCCATAACGGCTGAACGGATTTTGATGAAATTTGGTATGTCGGTACTTTAGATCCTGGAATAGGACATAGGATACTTTTTATCCTGGAAAATTGTACGGTTCATGTGGAATAACAACCAAACCTAATTCTGCAACGACTGGGAACGTGACCGAAATATTTTTTCCTCTGGTGTCAGAGTTTATCAGGCCGCCCAAGGACCTCTGAAATGGCTTAACGAATGCTATCACTCGATAAAAACCGGTACCGAATATTTAACGTGCCCTCCGAAGCCCGGAAACGCTCAGATGTTATGCCACTAAACGGTCACTCATCCAAATGTGTGCCGCTTGGAACGTTGCTTAACTTTGGTGATAGATTAAGATCTCTCAGACAAGCGCAAAAACTAGTGACTAGGTACACTTATTTATAAAGCTACAACTTGATGAAACTCGCGTTCTGATTTTCATACATCGACGCTGGAAAGCGGAAATGTGGTAACTAAGCGATATTTGCACAGATACACTCCAAAAACAATACCCTACTTCTTGGCTATCGGGTAAAAAATATTTCCTTCCTTTTGGGTTGCCGTAATCAGTTAAAACCTATACATAGTACGATTTTATAATTCTGATTTCACATAAATGAATTGTCTTTTCCCAATGTATTTATTAGTGTATCACTGTAAAACTCAATTGTACCCGGGCGAAGCCGGGCCGGTTCGCTAGTAGGATATGATTTTTAATACTGTTTTCTATGTTTTCGTTTGAATTTTTTGTTGTGTATTTAAATATACGCTGTGGGAAATAAATAACATAGAATCTTTCTTCTAGTTTTTTCTATTCTATAGCCTCGTATTATTGGCTTCGTATGCTCCGAGCATTGTGAGATATTGGTTCCACTACGGTTGCCATTACTGACTCCGCAGCCCACAATGTCCTCTGGTGTGTTCAGCCATTCCCAGCATAGCCTTCATTTGTTATTACGACCTGGCTTAACGCCCATCTCAGTATGGGGTTTTACAAATCTCCAACAGACTGAAAAAATTTAATGGGCTCCTTATTTACTATCCTTTATATAACAACGCCTCGTGCATAATATTGCTATTACCAGATTAATTTAACGTCAGTTTAATTTTATCTCAGATGCATTTGTGCCACAATACTACTTAATTTTCAGTAAGAGAAAGCATTTGTTTGGAATTTCTTCCTATGTCGTTGCATGCCTGTTGTGGCGGATTTATGTTGCCTGTTCCATATTTTGTTCTTGCGATTTGTTTCCTTTTAACGTCCAGATTGTTTCCGATTTAAGGGCAGGTCTCATCACTTATATAAAAATGTTTTGTTTTCGTGTCGTACATTCTTTTCGTAGTGATTTAATCAACAATTTCCCACTACAGCGAGGTTAGGGATTACAAGTTTTACAACGGACTTATTTTTCTAGCTACATATTGTGATGATATTGGCGCAGATCATGTAAGTACACGGAGGCGACATGTCATGGCGGTTACTTTCATTGAGACATGCCCATTCTCTGATTGGCTGCACGAGGCTCTTGAAAACTGGCATTGTGTCTGATTGCCTAATGCGTGCTGCGAAAGATTCCATACTGCCTGGGCAGCCGACTGGCAACTAAATTATACTCTATTCGCGGTTTCTTCCCACTTTTTTAATCGAACCTATGAATAATCACTCCATGTATGACGTGATTACTTGTCTTTTAATATGTAATGTATCACAACCGTTTTATACTTCTGTTAACATAAAAATGCTAAATTTTTTATTGAATCCATTTTTACTTACATTTTATCTATAAATTATAATATTTTATTTATAATTAATTTGAATAAAAACAGGTAGAAACTATGTGCGTTGGCAATACCTAGTAAGAAATAGTTCTTATGCAAAATAGTATTAAACCGAGTGCGCACGAATGCGATGCGCTGTCCCTGTGGTGTAATTTTCTAGACTCGGTTAAGCTCTGTTTTCGTGAGACGGAGTTATATCCTGGAAGTAGAACTTAAGTAGTGTTTTCAGAAAAGTTGGAAGCAACCGTGAATGCACTATATCATGCGCTGAATGGCGAACGGGTTTCTGACATATTTCTGACTAGTGACGCCATTTTTCCAGCATGAGTGATTGGAGTTCGCAGAATACGCGGATATTTCATGTTTGTATTCTTAAGTACTCAATGCATTTCCACACGAACGTACGAGAAAACGCGAACATTAACTACGTCGAACACGTAGTTCTCCCAGATGTAATGTCTGCGCAAAGTAAACAGCAAAAGCGCCATTACATTTTCAAATTTTTTTTTTTCCGTGAAAGGTTAAGGGGGATGGTTTACCTAATTTTTGCACCAGTTATTTTTCAGAGGACGTTTCTAAATGTAAAGACGTAAATAATGCATTGTTAGATATTCACTGCATTTTATTATTATAGGAGCACTGATGGAAAATAAGAAAGAATGTCAAGTTTCTCATATTTCATCAGTGCTGCGAGAAAAATTAAGGCAGTGAATATCTAACAATACAAGAAGGTGTCAAGAATTATTAACCATGTATTGACGTGCCAATACGAGAACTGGAGAGGCCGCGATGGTGTAGTGGTTAAGCTTCTCGCTTCCCACCTAGGCGAACCGGGTTCGACTCCCAGCGGGGTCGCGCCTGGATTTTCGCATGTGGGAATCGTGCCGGACGATGTCACTGGTCGGCGGGTTTTCTCGGGGATCTCCCGTTTCCCCCACCCTTCCATTTTGGCGCTGCTCCATACTCACCTCGCTTCACACTCATTGACTCTCGAGACTTCGATGTTGAGAGACGTCCAAATATCTTTAGGCACTTCAAAAATTGGACAACAGTTTTCTGCTTTTGTGCACCAATCACCTTAAACGAGCAATATATCAAATAAACCAATACGCCGGGTGGTACCAGTCCTTACGTGGTCGCCGAGGAATCGCTGCATTTCTTTGATGTAGTCTTCCGACGGAAGAAATAGTCCCGGGCGGGCGGCGGATGACATAAAAGTCCATCATTGTGCCGGCTGTGAAGAGAGAAGGCTGCGAAGGGGGGAGAGGCATTGTTGCACGACACGGCTCGAGCATCGGGATATTCAGCCCCGATGACGCGCATCGCGGGTACGTGAAGGCGACAGCACGGACCGCGACGGGGGTTCATCACGCACCTCATGACGTCGGTGCGGAGGAGAATAGTTTCATTGGTCACGGCGCGACTATTCAGTGCGCCGAGAGGACACCTTTATTCGCACGGGCCGATCTTTTGTACAGGGAACACTGGCCGCAGAGATCACGGTCGACTCCCATATTGATGTGGTGACAGTAGGGCAAGAGAAAAGGCCTTGGCTCTTAACAATTTTTTTTTTTTGTAATTGTCTGCGATTTGACCTTTGTCACTTGAAATAAGTTCCAGGCGAATAAAAAAAATCGGGGTGTGGCTGTGTCGGTGACATGGCCACATGTTTTGTGTGAATACGTTTGCGTTAGCGGGTAATATTTTCTTTCGGACATGGGAACGAAATGAAAGTAACTGAATGGGCAGTTGACTCTTAAGGCCTAAATATATAGATATAGACAAGATCTTTAGTTTGCCATCAAAACCAGTGCGCTAACAGGGTTGGCGTCGCGAGATATGCAGCCCGGAAATTTTCACTCGCCGCCAGTCGCTGCGGGCCCCCACCCGCGTCTTGCGCATGCGCGAAGCCAACTCAAGGTCATGCTCGCATTGTAGTCGTATACCTGATCGAACAAGATCACATTTATTTCAATCATGTTATTGGTCACGATGTTATAGGTGACGGAATGTATCACCCTACGAGCGTTACTTCGCCGTTTCCGTCCTAGTACCCCCATAGACTAAATATGAGGTAGACCGATCACGCTGGCTGCGCAGAAGTAACCTCCGTGTCCCAACATTGAACTGCATTTCTACCAACACGACTAGCAAAAACGGCGTGGGTTGGATTTGAGGTTAGAATATTGTTTGGTAAACAAGTGCTTTCAGATGTTTTTATACTTCCTCTAACCAATTTGTAAAACAGTTTGACTTNAGAATATTGTTTGGTAAACAAGTGCTTTCAGATGTTTTTATACTTCCTCTAACCAATTTGTAAAACAGTTTGACTTAATTCAAATTCGTCAAAGTACCTTAACCGTATAAAATGCTTGTCATATTAAAAATTAAGACAAACCAACACGTACATCATTGTTGACCATGTGACTTCGACAGTTGTGTTTCTTTGGGGTAGGTCAATGTTGGGTACATGGGCAGAAGACGAATGTTTAGCATCATGTGTGTTGCGTTTGTTGACATGTACTAATGTATTTCCTGGGTCCAATGCTGTAGCCTTTACTTTATCGACTGTGACGCTGCGATCGGCGGTTGTCGTTTAAAGATAGCGGGTGAACCATCGACGGGCGTGCAGCCGCCACAAACTTTTTCCCATCCAACTAAACAACGAATAAGCTGTCTAATTCATCTAAGTCGGGTACCCCATGTGTCAGTTTCGATTTCAAAGGTGTACTAAGTACAGAAAGGTTTTTGTACTTGTAGTAAAAGGTACTTTTAGATTATTACTCTTGGCATTCCCTTCACTCAGCCACTAAACACACAAAAAAAAAAACAATATATGGTTAAAGTTCAGTTCAAAATTTTTCAAATAAACTTTTGAAAAAAATACCCTTTCTTGCTGCACAGGGTAGACTACTATGCTCGTAGTAAATTAAGTAACGATGTAGGAATATTTTTGCCGAGTTATTACGTCGTACTGGAAGTTTTTTTTTAATTTGTCAGCACTGAATTATTTTTTTATAGTTTGTGTTTATTAAGCACATATCAGTATGAATTGGCGTATTAATAATACATTCACTTTTTCAATCTGAAAATTACACTTGGTTGCGAATGNGCACATATCAGTATGAATTGGCGTATTAATAATACATTCACTTTTTCAATCTGAAAATTACACTTGGTTGCGAATGAAGATCAGATCCATGACAGTGTAAATGTAACGTATGGCGCAAGGATGCGAAATAGGCATACAAGCACGACTTTTAAAACTGCTGAACTAAACACGAACAACCTAATGGTACTATAGGCTATTCTCGGTAAACTGAGCACTTTCGTAAGCCCTGCTTAAGATGTACTTGTATGATTACTTTGTATACCTCCACCATGGGCCTTATGATTCTATTCATGCGTCAGTCAAGTGAAGCTGTGAAATTGTTATATAAGTAAATGTTTAAAAATATTCTAATTCTTACACTTACTTTTAATACAACGTTAAGACATGTAACTAACTTTATTGGGCCCTTACCAGACAATGTGCTCGTTAATATATACGCAGTTAGCGGCAGTGACATTTTTCAAAGGTTGATTTCAAAAGTACTCTAACAGCCGATACCTAGTGTCAAACTATGTATTGGCTATTCGCGGTAAAGTGAGCACTTTTATAAGCCCTCTAGTTTGGAATAGTATTCAACAAATATAATTCATTTCAACCTTAGACGTTAACTTCTGAGTGCGGTGGAATATACACACCGTGTTTATTACTTAAATGGAAATATTTATTTAAAAGGTGGTTAAAGGATAAAATTTGGCTGAAAGGCAAAAGTAACTAGGACCTCAAAAGTGCTCACTTTACCGCGAACAACGCTGAGATATATTATTTTTATAATAACTTGGTCAATTCAAGTTGCATTCTCTACAGTAGGTGCCACAGACTGGCGCCACTATGGCATATGCACATCCAACCACGAGCTATATAGCTTGATATCGTCACGTTCCCTTCCCGGAATACTTCCTGGGGGTCATGCCTGGTCCCTCCCCGTCCCCCCTCCCCCTTCACCATGGCCAAGCTACGCCAGACCTTTTTCGGTTTATCGGCGAGGCGCCGAGGGACACGTGTTTCCTGACGTCACTGGGCTAAATCACACCATGCGTGGCCGCCCTGGGGCGAGGAACCGATCTGCAGTCTACTTGTGAATGCTGCCGATACGACTGGGCTGATTAGCGCTCAGTCATAAGACGTTACAGAATACATTAGTAAAACAGCCGCCATTACCACAAACTCCAGTAGCAAACGCCAGCATTACGTTCTTAGTAATTTCGAAGTTCCACGGGGCCGCGGTGGTGTAGTGGTTAGACTACTTGCCTTCCATCTAGGCGAACCGGGTTCGATTTAAGGCGGGGTCACTCCCGAATTTTCGCATGTGGGAATCGTGCCGGCGAGTTTTCTCGAGGATCTCCCCCACCCTCCCGTTTCTCCTTTCACCCCGGTGCTGCTCCATACTCACCTCGTTTCACCCTCATCGGCTCTCAAGACCTCGATGTTAAGAGCCGCCCAAATCTCTCCACTAACTCACTCGAAGTTGCACGTGATCGACGCATGCATAAAGTGATTGGAAAGCTTATAACGGCGGACCTATATAGCATTTTCTGCCAACAATGCGAGCAAATGTTGTACCTCAGTGATGCGTTCTGTTGACGTAACCTTGCGCCGCAAAGAAAGTGCAAATATATGAATATAGGCTGTTCACGGTAAAGTGAGCACTTTTGAGGCCCTAGTTACTTTTTCCTTTCAGCAATTTTTCATTATTTAGCCACACTTAAAAATAAATGTTGCCAAGTAAGTAATAAACACAGTTTGTATATTCCACTGCACTCTGAATATAATGTCTAAGGCTAATATAAAATATATTTATTGAATATTATTCCAAATGAAACGCCATGCAAGCCTGCATGGCTGCTTGTATGGACGGTTCTATGGAAGATTTGACCATCTGATAGCCGTCTTCATGGACATTTCGTGATTGATCGTGTGCAGTTTCAGATTGAAAGTTTCCTACAAGGTTGTAATTTTAGCCATCTAGAGAGAGGAAAGAAGGGGGGAGGGGGGTGAAGCTTGCATTGAGGATAGTTGTAATTTTTTTAAAAATCGAAACAGTGATAAGACCATTAAACAAGAATAAATAGCAAATAAACACCTGGATAATGTTTACTGATGCTAAAACAGGGTGTGTGGAAATTATGATAAACATTCGTGTTTATTCAATACAAAAGTTCCAATTATCACAACAAAACGGTGAGGTACTGCGCACTAACGGATAATGCTGAAGTCGTGAGTAAAAACTGTTCGAAGTAAAATCATTAAAAAAAAATTCACTCGCCTTTACTTGTGCGGCAGCAAGTATCGAATATAAGGGTCTTCCACAGAAACCTCCATACTTGCTAGCATGCAGGCTTGGATAGCAGGTATCCGATAAGCTTCCGCCCGAGCTTTTATCGTAGCACACAGGCTTAAGAAATTGCTAGTCAGGAATGCATCAATAAGGCCGAATATTTCTTCACAAATTTAGCAACATTTGAAGACTGGGATTGCTTTTTTTAGACTTTGTATTTTATCGTGTTTAAAATTAATCTATGTCTCGCTCCCTTTTAAGCAACACATAANATCGTGTTTAAAATTAATCTATGTCTCGCTCCCTTTTAAGCAACACATAAAAAAAAATAGTTTTAGTCGCCACCGTACTCAGCGTTGCTCTATCTGACTGGGCAATAATGATAGGCAGGAAAGTCTGTGCTGGAGGGTATTTAGGTCTCCTCTGCTTTCTTTATGTAACCTACTCTGTGGAATATTTAGCAACATCCATCAAATCCAATGACGTTTTAAGTAGCATCGCACTGATTGCCAAATTTTTCTTTCTTATTATCTTTTATCTGAAACAGTTTGACAAAGAACCTTGATTATATTTCGTAGACTATCAATTCAGAATCTGTATCACAACACTGTGGATACAAAAGGAACGAAAGTATAGTCTCTTTATCATAGTCACATTATCTTTATTTTCGTGTCCCTTTTGGTCATCCATCAACAAGAAACGATAACCTCACGTGAAACTACAATAAAAAACTACTTATGTCACACTCTCTACCCCATGAAAAAACGTCCTCATTTGCAGCAGCGTAATTTTCGTTCATATATTTTTTTTTGCCGTCCTCTGTAAATAACGACGCTGCTTGAAAATTAGGGACATTAAATCATCGCAGAATTGTTCCATTCAAAGTCACAGTAAGCGCAGATGTACCGACGGATGTAGAAACATCTTGGATAGAATACAGCGTAGAAAATGCATGCAAGTTGCGTAGTTATCAGTTGTCAGCCGTGAAACTCGACGGCAATAGCTTGCGATAACTGCTTACATAAAATAAAGTGCTTTGAAAGTTCATTTTATTCCCCTTGCCATGTTTTAATGTTAATTATTGCATATTTGGACCAGGGGAAAATTTCTTACAAAGGATGCGTCCTTTAGGTTTGTGATATTTAATCATACTTGCAATGGGGTAAGAAATCATACTTGCAAAGGGGTAAGAGATTATCTGTATTATTATTATTATTATGGGTATACGCCATTGCAACACTTTGTTAAAGTCACAGAAAACCTGCAATGTGCAGAAAAAAATCACATACGAAATAGTAAAAGAGGAATAGGAACGCGCCAGAGTTAGCTGCTGTCAACAGATTTTTAACATGCCCATAGTTCTGGTTGTTTTTTGTCGTTTTGGTGTGTCACAGAGCGGGAGCACCCGCAGGAAACCCCGCCACTCCATGACAGTGACCTTCAACTCCCCTTCCTTCCATTCGACTCATTTAAGCAAAATGAGACTTGCAAAAAACCTTCAAGCAGCAGAGTTTAAATAGCAGAGTACAAATAAATAACGCGGTCGCAATAAATTGCGAAAATTCAATCATCCCCTGATATGAATTGAAGTACGAGATAATTAACCACCAAATTGTGAGAAATGGTTCAACAAACTGTTAGTTTTATTTTCCTTTATCTCCGGGCTTATTTTTTTTTTTTTTTTCTGAATAACTGCCCATATTAAAAATACAAGCATTATAAAAATACAAATAGCCAAACAGGCATTAAAATACGTTACAATTATAATATTTGTTATGAAAATCGCATGAAGTTACATGTAATACTGGGCTCCCATAACAATACATACTTGGCCCAATAATTGTACAGAATATAATAAAAACTTGTCTTAGCATTTTTTCCTATACATACCCTATAAAATGCCCTCATCAAACATGATAGGATATGCCTTCTGCAAAGTTATGTTCTCATCGTGAGGTCCCTATCCATTCTCTCCCCCAAGACGAAAGAAACCCTCTTTTATAGTCGGGAAATATGTTGACCAATGTATTGAGCAACATCCCAGAAAGTTTCGTTGTGATTAGAGTCCAGTAACATTCAAATCTTGATGACGTCGTAGGTAGCGTCAGACGGTTGCTAGACACCATCCATACACGTTGGAAGGAGGAGGGCATTGGCATGGTGAGGGGGTGGGGGCAGCCTCAAGCCTTCACGTCGACAGTCTTCGCTTGCCTGCCAAGCTATTCACACGCGTCGGTACCAACGTCCACGACGACTTACGTCGAACGGGTCACCAACAAGGTAAGCGTCAACTCCCTCGTCGATCTATCCCCGTGTTAGGACGTACAATTTTTTGAGCTGATATTAATGCTGGATGTACGGCGTTCCAGCACCTTCACAAGTGTGACATCAGACCAGATTTCTCCTTGTAAATGTGTGTATGTCACATACATCTTACGTTGTGTTCTCATTGCTGTGACAAATGCATGTTACTTATTTGTCGACAACGGCTAATTCTGGCACGTTTCTGTTACTTTTTTAAAATTATTTTGTGTCCAAGATATGTGTGTCTTTACATTGAAGATTTTTTGCTACTATAACAAAGTGTTGCAATGACTTACGTATGTTCATAATAATAGTTTAGGCATAGTCCATTCATGGTTACTTCCGACTTTTCTGAAGCCCTGCTAAAGTTATACTTTCAGGCAATTCCTCCACCTCATGCAAACAAAGCTTAACTAAGTGTATAAAATTACACTGCGATCGTGTGGACTTAGTTTAGTGGTACATCGCGTAAGAACTATTTCTTACCAACCATTACCAACACATCTGTTTTCTCCCCTTTTTATTCATACTGATTATAAATGAAATATTTTAATTTATAGATAAAATATAAGTAAAAAAAATGTATAAAAAAACACAATTTTTGTTGATAGAAGCAGAAAACGCTTGTGGTACGTGACACATTTAGAGAAGAACCAAACACGTCGTATATAGAATGATTTTTCAAATGTTTGATTCAAAATGGGGAAGATACTGCGAACAGACTTCAATCAAAAGTCGGGTTGCTGAAGTAAACGTAAACGCACGCCAGCGTCACTCTCTAAAGCCATGATTTTGACAGTAGGTCTACTGATGGGAAAAACACCAGTCAGTGTGTCGGACACGAGTGTAAATCAGTCTGCCTTTGTGTTTAGTCCACGAGAAGGATGGAATGTCGCAGGTGTTGGTGCTTGTGGGATATTACTGAGTCGTAAACGATCCCCGCGATGTTTGGAACAAGGATGGAAGTGGACGGGGCGGCCACGGAGATGTAAACCCAAGACTCCAAAGCGTGTGGAAACTGGCGGGGCTGTGTAACCAAGTTGCCAGTTGCGTCTGAACACACGCGCGTGGCCGAAGTGAGAAATGGTTCGCGTGAGTGCACGCAGTTCTACCCACCCCACCTCCGGAGTCCCTTTTATCGCCCTGCGTATTAGCATATTCCCGCTGACCAAAAGGCGTCCCGTCACGACAAGGAGATGATGCCTTTGACGCCGGTTCACCTTCTATGTACGTGGCACAGTGTATAAACCGAAGAGTGAAATGAGAGGCGCTGCACACATCCCATGCCCGCATTAATAAGGTGTGAATAAACGAGCGGAGTGTCCGAAGGTTATTATGCCCCATTAAGGACGGGTATAAGTAGAAGCGTATCNGGGGGGGGGGGGGGGGGGTAGTAGAAACTCCAGAGGCTATCGGCTATCCCGGTTATGATGGTCAACACACGTGTGGCGTGCTCGTTTTCTCGGAGTTCGTAACACGCGCCAGTATTTCAAGCACGCTACAATCTTCGGGTATCCTGTATCCTTCGTGTTAACTCCCACCAGTTGCTGTTCTGCAGTGTTTCCATCTTCGAGGGAGGTCTCCTTGCTTGCAGAGTCCTCGGCGTGTAATAAAAAACAGGCCATTAGAAACCTGGATGGTGCTTTTTTTTTTTATTGCACGTTTCGTAAGAATAAAATTTCTTGTATGTATCCTGGATGGTAACCAACGTGTAACACAGAAGTAGTAGAATCAGTGTGGCCCAGTCAAACAGTACAAATACTACCGCTAGCAGCCTATGAACAAATCCTTTGACGACTACCACGTCCATATTTTGAGCCCAGCTCGTTGCCGAATCGTAAAACACATCTGCAAGAGCCCTGTCGAATACGTAATTAAAATATCTAAATTAATCTTTACGACGAAGACAATTGTGAACATAGGTGTACAATCACGAGTATTTGAATTAGAAATACCTGCCTAGTAGCGTGTAGCACCCTGATGACGGCGACGAGCCAGCAAAGCGACGAGTGACCAGCGAGAGTGAAGTCTGCGGGCTACGAGCATGGGTACAGTGGAGAAGGGGCCTGACGGGCGGGCCTATTGAAATGGATGCGTGAATGACAGGCATTTGGAATGGTGGCAACAGACAGATTGTGTAAATAATGTAGATGAATTAGGTGATTAACCAATATAGAGAGAGTGAAAAGGACCTAAATTAGAATTGAGATTGACATTAAACATTGTGCTCACTGAGAATAATTAAAGTTAATAGTGGAGATAGGTTGTTTGATGTTTAAATAATAGCTGTGTGTATTCGAATAGTATTGTAAATAAACTAAAATCTAAATTTAGTTATTTTAATTTTATTAGGACCTCTATCCTTCATGAACTCGGATACGCCCTTGCTGTCTTCTAACAATATAATATATGCTATTTTTAAATGAAAAGGTATTTTAGTCAAGTTGTCATTGCTATCATGCCGCGAAACTATACAATATCCTTAAAAGCTATTTGGCTCTTGAATGTGTTCAAGGTGCAGGTAACGCTGTCTCGGGGAGATGGTTGGGGCAGGAGGCGAATACCAACACTTCCTCGCGTATATACCGCGTCGATTGTCTCGTATTATCCGGCATTACTGCATGTCCCCTCAACCCAGCGCTGCATTATGCCTGACGTCCACTTGAATATGTATTGCGTTAATGGTTTCACGCGGCGTTCTCCTAGCGGCGTGATTTGTGTGTTTGTAACCGCATCGCCTCGAGGCCGGCGAAGGTGTTGCGGCGTAATTTTGTCGAAACATAAAAGAAAAAAAGTCCAGTTTCCCGCGGCTTCCCGTGTCGCTGCATCAACGCATTTACTAACAACGGAACGGTGATAAAACCTCGCACCTCCTAGCGTAAATTATTCACCTGTATGAGGTCTAAAATTACCATAATTCCCTAATACCCGTGTATTTTATTCTGTAATTCCATCCGGATGCATGGTTGGAAGTACGGCGTTATGTTGATAATAACGCACTGACGGACTTTATTTTACGTGGTTCACCGAGGGAGAAGAAGACAAGCGTAACCATTTCCTAACAGGCTTTATTTCCTGCCCATAAATTATATAACATTTTGGTGGGTCATAAACTATCTGAAATATTCATAGAGTGGAAGACAAAGTCAACATGCAACACTAAAATTCCTAACAAATCACTTTTCTCGAATCGCTGCTGTCCAGCCCTTGTTATAAAATGCAATAATTTTTCTCGAGACATCTAACATGCAGCCTATTTTCGCTTTCTGTATATTTCACGTAAACACATTCACAGGGACAGGGGAAATAGAAAAGTTGCTATTTAAATCAAGCAACTATTCATAAATCTTATATCTCCTACTTGTAAAGAACCTTTTAAAAAATCGTGTTTCAAAAAATGTATACTGTTTTCGTGTATTATACCTGAAGTCAGGAGATGGAGCCATATTGTGCGTTGTATACACGCAAGTCTTGTCCTGTGATTCAAATATGTCAGTTGTATACAGTTAAAACTGTGTTGGGAGTAAGGGACCCAGGAAGGCTTAAAGCCTCCTCGACAGTGATGTCATTAGAAACAAAACAAATTGCTCAGAAAAGCAGAAAAGCGGATGGGTTCAGTGATGTTCAATATATAAGAAACCGTCCCATCAGTCGTGTGGAGTGACTTCGGGAAACCATAGAAAACCGAAGTCAGGATGGCCGGACAGGAATTGAAACCCAGCTCCTCCCGAATGCGAGCTTGGTTTCATTTAATATATTAAAACATTTTCTATTGAGATATTGTTCATTAAATAGTTATTAAAATGTGTGTTTTTTTTTTAATTATTTCGATGTTCGTGTTTCCTAGAGACGTACGTATCCTGTGCAGCCCTGACGCAAAATCAAAGTGCAGGTTTAGAACGATTTCAAGGTTAGCAATGTTTAGCCACAGAATACTTGGAGAATACGGAAGTGAAATATCTACCGCGAACTCCAGCTGTTTGAGCCATAGACTAAAGATGAGGTATGTCGCTTATTCGTCTTCTGCGCATGCACCCAACATTGACCTACCACAATCATACACAACTGTCAGTCACATTGTCAACAGTGATTCAAGTGTTTGTTTATATCATCACCGTCAGCCGTACGCTCCAATAATCTTCGTTACAATGAGTGTGTTCACTTACAAATCAATGTTTAATTCAGCTGACTTTCATTATTGTATATAATCGCGATTATTTTTACCAGTGAATTTAAAAAAAATCAGAACAGATGGCAAAAAAAAGTAGGGTTATTCAAATTAATACTAACATTACCAAATTCTTGCGAACTTCACACATCCCCCCCCCTCCTCCCCACGATATTATTTATTTTTATTATACATATTTTATGTAATTATAAGCATATTATGTGTTAATATAAAAGCATATGCCTAAAGCCTATTATATATTATTATAAAAATATCTGAGTGCATAGGCGACGATATCTGCCCTATCAAAGAAGGGAAAAAACACAAATAATATGGAGTCGGGACCAACGCCTTCATCGTCGAATCGCCGACAGTGCAGATACTGCGACAAAGTATATACGTTCGACTACAATGCGCGGCGACATGAGAAGAGTGAATGTCCGATGAACCTATCTCGTGTGACTTTTAGCTGCAAAAACTGCCCTAGACAGTTCGCACGAGGTGATAACTTGAATGGACATGCCAAGGTATGTAAACATAGTCTTCCTTCTCCTACCGAGAAACGGCATGTGACGACTTCGCTTCCTCCTGTTAACAATACGCTGCATAATGTGTGCACAGAAGGCGAGGGAACTATGGCCAATACTAGCAACGAACAGTGTGCCATACAATCGGATCGCACGTAATATACACTTTCTAAAATGGCACGTGAACATAACGAACTTCGAAAAAATAATGTAGCACCAGTAGCTGCGAAGACTAATGTTGCCTACAATACTCCTCCTTCAAAGGAAAGGATAAGCGATGTTTGTGCTGACAAAGAAGTGGGTAATACCTCTGCACAAACAGGGAAGGGCCATGGATACGATAATGAATACAGCGTTGACGGTGAAAACAGAGGCGATTTTTTCGACGTCCTCACGCATATCCCCACCGACTTTGCTGAAAAAAGTGTTGTGAATAATGCAAAAGACGACAAGAACGCCAAATACATATTTACTAAAGACCCCAATGAACTTGTTGATAGAATCAGACATTTTATTGGCTTGCACAGTAAATATATATCTTCAATCGTCGGTGAACTTAAGGAAAGAGGCTACATCGAATGAAACCATTGTGTACTATCCATCATCTGCAAACATCAGAGAACTGCAAAGATCGAATGTATGGAAAAGTAGGATAATACATTTATGTGCTCTTGTTTGTGCTCTTTTTAATTTATTGAACCTTACCCTACTTCTTTTCTGAGAAACTAATTATTTCATAGGTAAATAAAACCGAATGAAATTGTCTATTTTAAGTGAAAATTGCGTGAGAAAATGCGCTAAGGGGAATATGGTTCAATCTGAAGTATTATACCTCTCTCGGGCTGTTCAAGTTGGCTGAATTTGGTTTGACAAACAAACGAAATGAGGAAGGAATGTTATTGAGGAATATTTTTAGGAATGAGGAATGTTTTTCAGGAATCTTTTTAGGGATGAGGAAAGTTTTCGAGGAATATTATTAGCAATGAGGAATGCTTTTGAGGAATGAAATGGCGAAAATCTGGTAGCGCTCCTGCCGGGAATCGAACCTGCCTCGTCGTGTTGGGGCGAAGAGGCGGAGTGAAGAATGGGCTGGTGTTGAGGTGGACCTCATAAGCGAAAAAGTGTATACAAAAGAAAGGATGTTGTGTGCGTACTTGTGATGGGAAACGAGAGCTCTAGCCGCTGCGTCACTGCGGTCCCTCTCTTGTGCGACATCGTGGAAGACGTCATCGTTGCGAAATGGTTCTGAGGTGTTGTTTTCGATGGGGAGCCTGAACTGATGTGTCCAAATCTTCATAATTTCGCAGATTGCAGTAAGCCTTCTGACCGACTGATGTTATTTTTAATTTTGCTTGCGTACTTGCATAATACGAGATGTTGTATCTTCGCGGCATCACGAGAGGCTGGTAGAGAGCAAGTATGTTAACAAGCATCAGAGATCTTTCTGGGCATGATGGAGGTACACAAAGTTTGTCGCTAAAATGAACACCGATAATGGGTGATTTAGCTCTTGCTTCTGACCGTTTGAAAAGTTATACTTCGTATATCGATGTGATACACTGGCATGCTTGTGCTGAAACATTGCCAACGAGCGTATGTATCTCTGCAGGTTCATAATGAACTGAGGATTATTATATAATCGGTATTTAGCTATGATATTATGACGCGTACTCTGTAATTAAAAAAAAAATTATATTAGGGGACTAAACATTTTTTTTTTTTTAATTTTTTTCAATGGATAGGATTTTGGTGTGCACACATAGACGTTTTCTCTGAAGGTTCAAGATTAATACAACTTAAAATACTAGGATTTTTTTCACCTCGCAATATCGCTTCGATTCGCAAATATAAATATGTAGCACTGTTCGGGGTATGAAAGGTATTATCTTAAGTTCGTTACTGGGCAATTTTGTTTCCTATTTCTGTAATGGGTGGCGTGTTTTCTCTTACCTTAATTTGGTTTCATGAGTGTGTGTGTATATATATATATATATATATATATTATATAACCGGTGCAAAAATGTATTAGGTTCTCCCGTCGCAACAAGGGTTAAATACTTTATTCGTGAAAGGAGGTTTACACTGGTATTTGCAGATGTGAGCGGGTCGAATATTCTGTTCGATTTTTTCGCACCAAACGGTTTAACATTAGTTGACAACTGTGGGCGTGGAAATATTTCTAAATATATGCATCACCGGATGAAAGGATTCGTTCGTTGGATTACGAAGAGAATAATAATGACAATATTCGGTATATATTCCTAGAGTTATCAGACTGGCAAACAACGCATCGTGTGTGAAATAGTAGCTTTAAATATCTGTAAAATGGAAAATGGTATCTCGGTATGTCTGAAATATGCAGGGAATTGCTGATACCAAATAAATGTTTGTGCTCAATATAGTGATCTTTTTTAAGTTAATACGTACACATTTGTCTGCATTACGTGTTGCAATATTTTTTTTTTCTTCCTCGAAAAGTAGCTGGCTTGTGATTATGAAAGCCCGATGTTGCGGTTTCGATGTGAGAGAAAATGGCGCAACCCCCTTCCTATTATAATGAACACATATAAATTGTTTTATTTGTGACTATTAGATTCTCGTAAAATAGTAGCGTGAGTTTACAGTATCTAGGTGATGTGCAAGCTAAAGTAATAATAAAAGCAAATTTAATACTATTTTGAGACGGAGCGAGTTACTACGGCAAGCGGGAACAAGTAAGGACTCGACCAAGAAACCATCCTGGCATTCACCTCGAGTGATTTTTAAAATATAAATTCGGGCCGAACGAGTCGAGTATCGAACCCAGGTCCCCTTGAACTTGGGTCTTCCCTGGTGTTGACTTGTGGGTGCAGATATAATCTGTGTTTATTATCCTATGAATTAAAGTTGGTTTGTGAGAGAAATAAAACAAGCTGCTGGAGCGACAAGCCTTCCACCGGCGGTCAGTGTGCTAGGGCAAAGTCCACTTCAACACCTGGTGCGCGAGCTCAGATTACGACTGCAAGTGTCTCTTGTTTACTTCTGTAATGGGAAATTAGTCAATGAGAATCAGAGGTGTGACAATTGGTTAATTAAATATATTGGAAGGGGGGAGTGGAGGGGTTCAGTCGTCTGCTGGGCGCGGTACTGGGGACAGCATCAGCAATGTAATACAATTGACAAACGAAAAAAACCTAGATGGCGGTCGAACTAAGGGGAGAGACAGACTCCAGTAATATATAAACAAATGACAAACGAAAAAAACCAAGATGGTGGACGGTGGCTGTGACGCCTACCAAAATGGCGGACTGCACCTTCCAATATTGTGGACTGTACCGACGAAAATGGCGGACGGTGGCTGTGACGCCTACCAAGATGGTGGACTGAACCTACCAAGATGGTGGAATGAGTACGGGAGAAGGGGGTGTGGCAGACCTCTGGAAATTTAAGTTTTTTTTATAAATGTTTTAAATACATTTTTTAATAATTTTTAAATATAATTGTTTTGTATTGTCCAAATGTCAAGGTCACGTGTATCCAAGATGGCCGGAATTACAGAGCACGAGTAGCTCCGGTCCCAGCTCCCGATGTGCCAAAGTCCCTATAATCCCTCTACTGATGCTGTTGAGCTGAGTTGAGGTGAGAGATTAAGTAGGCTGAATGGAGATAATCAACGTTCTAAACTGACCTACAATTGCATTCAAAAACGGCACAGACGTGATTGACATACCCGGATTCGAACCTCTGCAGCCGAGAGTGAGGTAGCGTTGTTTTTCTTATGGTAGTAAAGTTACTAAAAGCCATCTATCTATTGATTCCTTGTTTTATGTCCATCGATATAATATGAACAACAATTTCAGTAGAAGGAAAGGGGAATGAGCATATTTATTCACATTCACGTAATACCTTAAGTGCAGAGAGGAAAGAGTAAACGTAATTTTTTTTTCAAACATTCAAAAATTCTAGATTTCTTATTACAGAGCGCATTGATGTTGTTATATAAATGTTTGATGATTACGCAGGTAAGTGCGGCGATGTTCATGTACACATAAATAGAAACTGGCGATAATAAAACTATAACTATCCGTATTTGTTTCTTGTACAATGTTTGTTCTTAGTACTTTGCATCATTTATGTATATAATTAGTTCAATATGTGCTTTGGGTAGATGATCTATTGTTAAAGATGTGTGTATTTGCATTTAAGAATATGCTGTGAAATAATTGCAACAGAAGAGTTGACAATATTTCATGTATGCATTGTTTTTTTTTTATCCATTCAAATACAAACGTATCTTTATAAACGACACCCAGCTAGAGTTGGAAAGTTAGTTCAAAAGTAATTTTTCGTTATGCAAAATAAATAAAATAAAAGACAACGCTCCCCTTGAAACAAGGCCAAATTTAGTCAATTTTTTTAGATGTGAGTAGGTATACACAAGCGATACATAATAATAGAAATGTTATGTAAAGGCATTCCGTTTTTGTAATGACTCGATAGGCACAAATGTCTCGTAATAAACTTACATACTGTATTTCAAAAGCTGTAATTATATAATGCTTTGACGTATATAGCAATTGTAATTTTCAACTTTCTCAAATTATTATAATTATAAATTATCAGAGGGGGGAGGTGAAGTTTTTGTTATATTTGATATTGATTCAGAATCCAACTCTTGGGCTATTTCTTAGCTTTCCATAACTTATGGTATGACATATGCATTATCCAATATCCAGTTATCCAAAATAATCATTCACTAGCATCATACGTCTCAGTCAAATCCAGCACAAACCCAAGAAATATTCAAAAAATAAAAAATTTAAGAATGAAAAACCGTTATTACCTATTGGACTTTCCCTTAAGAATTCCCAATGTTCTCCTTAAAGAAAGCTTTTTAATTAGCTTACACATTTTTATGCTCCTAACAAACTTTATTACAGAAGGATGTAGGAAATGTGTGTCACAAGAACATAAAATTTTTACATTTACATAAAAAGAAAACTAGTTGCCGACTCTCACCAGTATTTTACATCTTCTACAATACACGAGAAGCTAATAAGGCGCGTACTCTTACTTGTCTGTGAAAGAAAAAGTGATTACTACATGTGAACACTACAGTGTTTTTCTATATCTGAAACACTGTTGTAAGTGCACTAGAGCAATCGTGCGTGTTCTGGGAAGTTCTGCATACCCAAGTTCAATGATCGTAGAGCGCCGACGTCATACGGACGCAGGTCTGGCACATTTTGGTATTCCGCACTTCATAGCTCCATTGCGTATGAGTCAAATAGATAGAACAATGTCATAAAGTAATGTCTTCACATTTTTCAAGTTGCTGTAAATGTTACACGAAGAAGTTCTTTTTATAAGACCATATTGAAACCAATGTAATTTTAAAGATATATTTTGTACGCGTTCGTTTGTAGGACGGCTTNTGAGTATGAACTAGCACAGCCGGCACGCGTCACAAATCTTGATATCCCAAGACACCTGGAATAACTTATAAGCAAAAGTAAATAAAAAGTAAAAATGAACTCATGTTGGTCTTGACGTAAAAAAATCAAACTTCGCCTCGAAATAAACCTTATTCGTTCGGATATACGTAGTACAGAAAAAGTTCATGGAAGCCGTGCTACAAGGCTGCCTACATTCGAGGCGCCAGTCTGTCCAGGAACTTATTGAGTGAGGTAGTATATGCCTGCAAGCAATTAATACAAGTGATATCTGGCCGCAGAAACAAATAAATCCGTGCACACCTGTATGCAAGAATGAGAGGTTCTCCTCTTCTTTCTTGACGATCTTGAGTAACGCCAGCAATTCTCCGTGCGCGCAGTCGTCAAGCAGCTACCCCTTTGCGCGAAGAGAACAATACAGGGTTCTCACGGTCCTTGAATCGATTTCAAGGCCTTGAATAGTCCTTAGATTATGCTCGGCCGTAAAAAATCCTTGGATTTTCGAGTTTTTACAGAATATATAGCATGAAATTATTTATACAGTAGCTGCCAAAGTGTACAGAGGATTATTGAACATTTGAGATGATTGAATAGGATATATTGTGGTTGCAAAAGTGCCAAGTAGAATTAAACCTATCTTATACAGGTTTTAAATTACCTCATAAAATCTTTTGGTTGAAACCCAGTGTAGTGTATTACAAGTTACGAAAAAAATTAGTATTCATTGAAGAACGATCGTATTTCTGAAAATATTGGTAGCAGATGTAATCACACTTATAAAACTAGTTTCAGTTAGTATGCCATTGAATATACAAGCCATCGAAGTGTGACGGCAACTCGTTAAGTACCAGTATTATCTCAAACGGCTTCGGAACGCGGGAAAAGCTCAAACTTACAAAAAAAAACTATCTGAAATACTATGGGAAATCAAGCTAAAAGGAACTAAAATGTAGTTAGTTACTAATCACCCAAACTACATACGAGTCCTTAGTCTTTATAGTAAATGACTTTCACGCTGGGATAATCAAACCTGTTCACAAAAATGTGTGTGAAGAAGTCTTCATAATGGATCGGTAACAAACTCGTCAAGCTGGTATGTAGGAGAATGCACAAGACCACAGGCATTTTATAAGTAAAATGTAGCTTCGCGGTTGGGTAGTCTGATCGGAGCAGATACTTACCGAGTCAACACAGTCACATTTTATAGTGACCCCCTGGGGTTATCGTCAGCAGAATGACCCTTGCTGCGCCAGAAAGAAGCTGAAATAACTTCTCTCTGCACTGTTTCAAGACGTGGTGACTCCTGCAGGGGCAAGAGAGATAGTCATAGCTTCGGAATTACACCGATGTTGAAGAAGGGAAAGGAGGAGAAAATGGGAATAATGGACGTTCGCGATCCCATCGTTTTGTTGGAGGAACAGCTTGGCGAATATATTAAGGCCTATCTTACTGTATCTCTCTCGTGGCGGTGATGAAAGGGCTTGCTGTGTTTCAGAAGAGAGGTACTGGCAGACAGAAAAATATGTTCTCACCAGACACGCAGAAAAAAAAACAGGAAGCCACAAAACGCTATGTCACAATATAAAGTTATAAAATTTTTGGTTTTAACACACATTAACACCGTTTGAAACAATTTTTGTATGCCCTTGTCACTAACTTGATTTATTCGTAGTCAATGAGCCAACAACACACACGACATATTTTTTCACAATCAGCCTTGTTAACTGTCGCCAAAAGAATGACTTCGTGTGATATTCTATAGCGACAGGCAATCACGTAGAATACAACTGTAAATAATTTTGCCTGAGAATGTTTTTCCCCTGCGCTTTCATTAAGAATAATGTATACTTCGTCACTAAAATTTACGAATTTGCGATCCCAAAGAAACTATTTAGAAATGCGTCACTCTGGCAAAATGTTTTCTCAAGAAGTTACAAACTGTTTGTGTAGGGTTGCCCTTCCATGTTTTTCTATAGCCTCCCAAAAAGGTCACCTACACACTTAAGTTAAATGGTTAAGAATTAGGTTTCATGCCCGACGTGCTTTTGGGTAAATTATTTAATCCCATGTATTTTATGCTTAATTTGCAGTCGGAAATATGGTAATTTGTAATTTGGGCGTCGAATGATTATGCTGCAGGTATGAAGCTTTCACAGAAATAGCCGCCATGGTATATCAGGCAAACGCCAAATGAGAACTGAAGTGCTGTAGCTATGTTCATATCCACTGCCTTGTTCGCTTCTGTTTGATCCTTGCACTACCCACAATTCCCCACATATTCTTGTCCGAGATCTGCAAAACCCCAGTGTGGAAAGTTGACGCCCCTAATGACCAATTCGGTTTTGCAAATATTAGCTCCCCTACAAGCACATTTGTTAACAACAGCCATGTGTGCAGAGTATGGAGGGGCAAGAATGGTGGTCGGCCCTCCACTTTTCAGCCAGCAGCTACGTCGCCTCCTCGGGTTGATAGTAGTTGCTCACTACTTCATTTTGTAATAAGTGTTTGTGTAGACCGCTTGCCTCATTCGTGTATATATATATATACACACACACACACACACACACACTAGTTGTGCCCGCGGCTCCGCTCGCGTGAACTACAGAATTATTGTTTAGGTTTTTTTTTTATTAAAGTTTAATTTTACTTAGTGTTAATCTTCTATACTCTATACATATTATAAAACTCAACGTCTTGGTGAATTAAATGGTAAACACACTTATTAGTATTTCTCTGTTATAGATAGATATATGCTACCGCGGAGTTTTTTTGCGTCTTTTTATTCTACACAATTCTTTACTACATGATATTGTACCATTTTTAACGGTTTAGACAGCGCATTGCAAGAGGGCGCGCTGGCGGCAAACTTTTTTCCAACTTGATTCACTATTATCGTTTGTAAATTTTTTCAGATATTTTTCGCGATAAAAAGAAGCCAATATCACTTTTCAGCCCTCCAACTATTTCTCTGCTAGAAATTACGTCAATCTGTTGCTCGGTTGAGACGTTGCATTGTTATTCCGTTTGTGTACTTCTTTCATTTTCCAATAAGAATTTCCNTACGCCAATCTGTTGCTCGGTTGAGACGTTGCATTGTTATTCCGTTTGTGTACTTCTTTCATTTTCCAATAAGAATTTCCCCGAGGGAATTATATCTTTTCTCGGGATAAAAAGTAGCCTATCTCACTTCCCGGCCCTCCAACTATCTCTGTACGAAAAATCACGTCGATCCGTTGCTCCGTTGCGACGTGAAAGGACAAACAAACAAACAAACACACTTTCGCATTTATAATGTTAGTTAGAATATATATATTTTTTTTATAAGTCTTAACCCATTAAGACCCAGTGTACACAAAGGCGTACATTACGCATGTGTAGGCACTTTTTTATCTCTACTGCACACTGCGAAAGCTCAATGACCAACGATCTTACCTGTGGGTAAATGATTCACAGCCTTACTGGCACAGGTCGTAATTAGTTCATATACCTGTAGCCGAACATATAGCCTACAGCTCATTGGTTGTGAGTTGGTAGCGAGCTCACTTTCGACATGACAATGTGAAGGGGAGGGTTCGATTTTCCTTTATGGTGCGCCACCCCATTGGCACCTAGCTGTTCGGGGATACCTGAAAGAGACGTTGCCACAACGCTGGATTGATCGAGGAGCAGCTGGTGACCATGCTCTTCATCACTGGCTCCCAAGAAGCCCGGATCTTACCCCGCGCGATTTTTTTCTATGGGGGTACGTAAAGGATCAAGTGTTTCGTCCACCATTGCCGGCTATCACGGACATGCTGACAAGAGTGTGGAACGAGTTTGATTATCGCGTGGATGTCATTCGGGCCGCTCGTGGTGGTCACATTGAACATTTGTGAATATATGGTAAACAAACTTCACGGTTCCATGGTTCATTTGATTGGTCAATCAAGGTTGTAGGTTGTTTGGTTTTGATATTATAGACCTTCAAAGTTGGGGTATTCTTTTATGCTCATTCTGTATACTACTTTACAAATTTACTGTCTGTTGTTGCAATCCATAGGTGAAATGGAAATAGCTGAAACTGGTTTTGTTTATAAAATTGGAAATTTAACCTAACCATCCCCTCTTCAACCACGTTTTGATCGTAGACTAAAATTTAAAAAAGACTATGATTTTTTTTTTGCACTTACGGATTGCCAGCAGAGCTGTCAAGATCACGTGATCATGCAGTGGTGTGGACATATATTTNCAATCCATAGGTGAAATAGAAATAGCTGAAACTGGTTTTGTTTATAAAATTGGAAATTTAACCTAACCATCCCCTTTTCAACCACGTTTTGATCGTAGACTAAAATTTAAAAAAGACTATGATTTTTTTTTTTTGCACTTACGGATTGCCAGCAGAGCTGTCAAGATCACGTGATCATGCAGTGGTGTGGACATATATTTAATGGTTTTTCCCTAAAAAAAAAATGCATACTTTTATATAAAAAAAATCTCAGTAACATGACAATTTTTCACTTGCGTTATAACTTGGCGTGAGGATATGTATGCAATAGTTTCGTCTCTACTACTATAACTGGGCTCTTTGAAATATCATCATTTATGCAATGCCATGCATAGTACTTTAGATATAAAACTTTCTTAACAGTAAATCAACAGGGGAAAAAATTTTTGTTAACGACTCTCATGAAATGAATCTAATTATTTTTTGTTCCAACTTGTGATTGGTTTTGTAAATTCTGATTTGATTCACCTGGAATTTGTTCTTTTGAAGCATTGTTGCTTTATATTATATAAGCGTTCTTACACTATCCGACATTTTGTAACAGTACAACAATTTATCTTGTGAAATTACTCGTTTGTAGTCCCCGTGCTGCCTAGGTTACCTTTTTTCTCGTGAGTTATATTTATAATTTTTTTTCCTATTGTGTTATTAAGTCATCGCATTTGTTGTCTAAAACCAAAAAAATATGAGTTTTATGTCCGCCTATCAATAATATAAGTTGTGATACAAGTCTATCATTTGTAATATTACAAATATATGTCTTGCAAATTTTACAAGAAAACTGTTTGTAGTTCTACAAAGGATTTTCTTGGCAACTGGGTTTCTAAGGATTTTTCTTGTAAAAGCACAAACAAGATCTTTTACTGTGCACCTTAGATGAAAAGTAGTGAAACGTGTCCTATAGTGTCGATGTTCTAGAACTAGACATTTATAGAGGATCCACCGGCGGACCGAGATACGAGGGTTATTAGGAAAGTAAGGTCGCTTAGCGGCATCGATTAGCTTACAGCGCGCTTGTAACATTGCGCGTTGCGCACCGACTCCCGGCATGCCTTGCTGGTCAAAAGACACCATTTTCATTGGTATTGTTGGAGTGTGCTGTTTACAGTGTCAGTTCAAAATGTTTAAAACAATTTATCAGCCCGCCGACTGTGAAATACGGTCAGTGATTCGGTTTTTGACAGCAGGGAACGTTTCAGTAGCGGAAGTTCATTGACAGATAAGTCAAGTGTATGGCTCCAATGCGATGAGTGACAGCAAAGTGCGTAAGTGGCTGAGAGCTTTCAAGGACGGACGGGAAAATGTCCATGATGAACCGCGATCAGGCCGACCATCAGTTATCACAGAAGATTTGGTCAGAGCCGTGGACGAAAAGATTCGTGAAGATCGGCGATTCACAATTTCAACTTTAGCATTGGAATTTCCGAATGTGGGTAGAACAACTTTGCACAAAATTGTCTCTGAAAATTTGCAATTTCACAAATTGTGCGCACGTTGGGTTCCCAGGCTGCTTACTGAGGAACACCAAATGAAAAGAATGGCTTGTGCTCTTAATTTTTTGGACCGATATCATAAGGAAGGTGATCAATTTTTAGAGAAGATTGTCACAGGGGACGAGACGTGAAAGAAGTAGTTACAGACTGGTTATCCTCACAGGCGGCAGACGTCTATGACTTAGGCATACAAAAGCTTGTGGAACGTTGTGACAAATATGGAAACTATGTAGGAAAATAGAGAAACATGTAAGCAATTAAATAAAAAAAAGTTTTTTGAAAAAATCTGTGATGGTTTATGTTTTATACGAAATCGGACCTTACTTTCCGAANTTTACTGACTGGTTATCCTCACAGGCGGCAGACGTCTATGACTTAGGCATACAAAAGCTTGTGGAACGTTGTGACAAATGTTTAAAAAAATATGGAAACTATGTAGAAAAATAGAGAAACATGCAAGAAATGAAATAAAAAAAAGTTTTTTGAAAAAATCTGTGATGGTTTATGTTTTATACGAAATCGGACCTTACTTTCCGAATAACTCTCGTAGAAATGTACTACTGTATATGTGAGGAACCCTCTAAGTAACTCTGTGTTAAAGACTAGTCCAGATCACGTGGTTCTGACAGTTCCGATGGCGTAGCCAGGAATTTCTCAAAGGAGGTTTACACTGACTGAAGAAAAGGGAGGGCGGTTGCACCGGTGTACGTGGTACTTACCACATGAGTTAATTACAACACTTTTGTGTTCAATTTTATGTTCAATTCTCTGTGCACTCTTGTCATCACTCTTGTACATCACTCTTGCGTGTTCACTCTTGTGTATTCACTCTTCGGTGTTCATTATTGTGCGTTCACTCTTGTGTGTTCACCCCTGTGTATCACTCTTGTGCTCATTTTTGTGTTCAATGTTTGGTTCAATTTTGTATTCACTTTTGCATCTACTTTGTGTTGTCCACTTCGTTTTGTTCATTTTGTGTTGTCTACTTTGTGTTGCCCCTATTGTTTTCCATTTTGATGTCAATTTAGTAAATGAAGTAAACAATTTCTTTAAAATTGAAAAGTTGTGATTTTTAATCAAATTTAAAAGTGTACAATAAGTAGTCTAGGACTCACATATTACATACCTCTCTCGCTTTACAATCATCATGAACAACCTATAATACTTTTAATACTAATTGTTGACAACCTCGAAATAACCGTCCCCTGGCTAGGCCCCTAGACAGTTCTGAAGGCAGAAAGCCCTCTAACATCGCGACATACTCACCACTGTGCAGCGGACGTGCGCTCTCTGCCCCATAGAGACTCGCCGCCACAACAATGCCGTCGGCGGGCGGCCGGCGACACGGACGTAATAGTTCTGGGAAGACGTGCTGGCGGGAACTGGTTCCTGCGGGGTAATAGCCTCTATTACGGAGGTGGTTCTGCATCGCGTACATCAGACGTGAACGTCCCTCCACGCGTGCCGGACGT
>NQII01002805.1:205920-315528 GCA_002778355.1 Clitarchus hookeri
ACCACCTACCCTTCGTCCACTTCCTCGTATCGCGTGAGTAGTATCTTTGAATATAAAGAACTGAACCGTTCAGGCAGATTCACACTGAAGTTAACACAAGGCTCGTTACGTTAAGAGCGTCCCCAGTAGTCATACGAGTGTCACTGTAAGTAGTTGTGTCTATTCTAATTTTAAAAAAAAACTATGGAATACTTCAAAGTAAATATTTTTTTATGGTAGAAATGAATGTCGATATTTTTTTGCCAACTTACAACTTTGGATATTGAAGCATAAATGTGGTCTTTGAAAAGTGTAAAAGTCAGCAAAAATCTCTGTAAGTAGTCCTCTATTTCCGATATTTATTCTTCTGTAACACAGTGTTTTAAACTATAACGACAGTACTGCTTATATTCTGAATAGATTGCTGTATTAAAACTCTGTTAGTCATATCTTGAAATTCTGAGGAAACAGAACACACGCAAAGATATATGTTATTCACTATAAAGTGAACACTTTTGAAAACCGTCTAATGTATTTTATTTCAGCCTTTGACGTCAACTTCCGAATGCGGGGAATGTATACACTGTTTTCATTACTTACATGGCAATTTTTATTCAAAAAGGCGGTTAGAGGCTAAAAAAAAATGGCTAAAAGGAAAAAGTAATTATGGCCTCAAAAGTACTCACTTTATCCTGAACAGCCTATATGTGCATTGTCCCTTGTTGGTGCATTTGCATTTGACCGCACACCCGGCAGTGGTGCTGTGAACACCGACCAAAGGTTCTATAAGTGAAGCCGAACAACGATTTGCAGGGTCTACAGAGGCCAGGAACTGGGAATAATATATAAATGTTAGAATATTCGGGAAGTCTACACCATGTGAGCATTCCACTAGAAACTGTGCGTGATGTGAGGCTTTGTGACTGCAGTTTGTCAAGATGTTTAGATATTGATATGTATCAAAAGTATGGCGTAGTGTCGAAGGAAAAAGAGGAACCTTTCAACGGCGAAGGCAAGTTGCGTTTTCAGCAGCTACTTAATCATTTAAAAGTAGAATTTTATATTAAAAGTGCTTACTAAAATATCAGACGTTAAGATCGTAATAATGTTAATTGTGATATGCAGTAAATCTTGCTACCTAATGCTGTTTTATTATATTTTATTATATATGTATATAAAAAATTATGTTAACTGCGCTAGCAGTAAACTACTAATGTATTGTATTTGTTGTATGATTTTATGTGTATTATTGTATAAATATATGTGAAATATTATGTCTGCAGTATGATATTTTTATATTAATTGAGACTTAGACGTGTGAAATCTGAATTTGGAAGTAATTTTTATAGCCTCGGCGAGTCTTAATTCAATGAATTTGACGCAGATATTTTAAAGGTTGTGAACAACACATATTTATGATGTTCCATTTTCTGCCAGGTTATATTGGTTTTTCGCTAGTCAGCGTGCCCTTAAGTCCGGACTGTTGACAAGTGCCACGGGATGTACAGGCCACCACTTACTACCCTCTGTCGCTCTCTCATCTGTATACTGTCACTCGTCACATCTACCACTCGGAGAGGCCGGCACAACCGGTTTCTGACCCTTTGAATGCGAGATAATTAATACAATAATCATCCGGCGACCCTCCCGAGTCGTAATGAATCTCTCAGTTGTCGGTTGGTGCGACGGCTTTGGCGGCACTTTCCAGGTCGGATATTGCTTAATATGATCTAGACAGTTAACTAAATAAGTGAAACGAACGTAACACTTCACTGATAAATGAAGACCATTTCTGGCCACCAAAGTAATATCGATGGAGCAGCCTTCTAGACGCCAGTAAATCTTCGATATCCGACACCAATTAACGTACAGTGCAGCGGCAGGAAGGATGAATATTTTTAATAACGGAATGGTCACAAAACCAGATATTCTAATTCGACCTCAGTTGAGGTTGATGAGGAAATGTCGATATTTTGTTTATTTAATTGGCCGGGTTTTAAAATGCTGTCACATGTTACGCGCGATTATTAAAAATAAAATCGTTCTTCCCAATGTGATTATAGGAAGGTAAAGGGCCCCATTTTGTAAATCATTTTATTGTTGTAATCGCGTACACCAACTTATCAAAACTAATTTAAAGACTTTTTTTTAATTGCAGCTATCTCACATATTAAATTTGATTTTGTAGGTAACAGAAACGAAATATAACACTGCGTGTGTGTGTATGTGAATGCGTATTTGAGCACGTGTATGTGTTTTAAGATTTAAGGTATTATTATGCCAACGATGTTAATCATTAAAATATTTATTATTTTGAAGATACCTTTAGTGTGTAATTTTGTACTACTTTTATATGAAACACTTGCACATAAATCAAGTGAATTTTACATGTTCCTTTTTTACAGTTCGTTTCGCTAGTTCATATTTATTCAAATATCGGAGCATTCTCGATTGTTTCCGTCGTATTTCCTAGTTTCATTCGGCATACCGGAATATCCGTTAGAATCATCACCTGAAGTAGCGTGTGATTATATTGGTATCTATAGTCTATTCGCATTTTATTCACACTTTTTGAATCAAAGATTTGAAAAATCACCCCATGTTTGTGCTTGGTTGTTTTCTAAATATGCCACGTATCACAATCGTTTTATACTGTGTTAACATAGAAGTACCTATTTTTTATTAAATTGAACTTTTACTTATATTTTATCTATGAATTATAACATATTATTTATAATTAATGTGAATAACAACAGAGAGAAAACAGGTGGTTTGGTAATGCCTCGTAATAAATAATTCTTATTCAAAACATTATTACACTGAGTGCGCACGAATTCGGTGCGTTGTCCTTCCGGTGTAATTTTCTAGACTCGGTTAAGCTTTGTTTGCATGAGGTGGAAGAATATCCTGGAAGTAGGGCTTCAGCAGGGCTTCAGAAAAGTTGGAAGTAACCGTAAATGGATTTTATGTATTTCTTTCGGAGTCTAAATTTACTCGTGCAGAGTGCGCAGTAGCCACTTTCCGTGTTCCAATGTTGCACTGATTTTCTGCCAATATTATAAAAAATAACGTGGATGGGATTTGAGGTTAGAATGCTGTTTATGTACGTAAGTGCTTTGACATGTTGCACTTCGTGTAAACTTGTTTTGATACGATTAGAATCAATTAAAGTAGCCTAAGTCAGAGTTTTTCGTTCATATAAAACGATGCATTTTAAAAATTAAAACGTTACAAACACGTGACTTGTGACTCGACAGATGTACTGGCGATGGTACAGTCAATGTTAAAACCATGCACAGAAGACGAAAATCGGTCTATCTCATCTTTAACCTATGGGTAAGGCTCAGCCAGGGTCGTGCTTAGTGTACTGTATGAGGTGGCGAGGGGGAGGGGGGGGGGCTCACTGAAAAGAGGGCAAAATTGTGTACAAGGAGCGAAAAATTTAAAGAGAATGCAAGGAAAACTAAATAAAATTGAAGAGGTAATTGCAAGTAGTTACTATGCATTTAAATATAAACACGTTGTTGCTGAAGTTGTGTTTCTTGAATAATGTAATGTTCATAACTATTAAAAAATTTTTTTTTTTTTTTTTTTGAGAGGGGGACGAGGGAATTTTATATTTTCACCCCCCACAATTTGTACGCTGTGCTGTGTATTGAACAATGTTATATGTATAATAATTAAAATTATATTTTGGGGGGGAGGGCAATTTTTATTTTTACCCGCCACAATTTGTACGCTGTGCACGGCCCTGGGCCCGGCCTTCTCGTAGAACAACTACGAGTAGTCAACTTTGTATCATACATCTGTGCGACGTTGGGAGGGTTGATACAGCACGAGAATAGGATTTGCGAATTGCCTGATGTTCCAGTAGCCTCAGCAGTGCACGGTGGCGCCAAGTGCGGGTAGCGGAATGCAGCTGAACTACTCAGAGAATACGGCGACGACGCCATGAGAAACTGGAAAATAATTTCCCGGCTTGTGGCTGTATATTGCCTTGCCCTCGAGCCACGAAGTACGTCATCCTTTTTAAAATAAAACACACGTTACTGCCGTTTAACGTCCCTCGCTTAGTTCCATTAAAGGCCGTAAGGGGATAAGTTTTACACAGCAGCGAGTAATGGCGTTTACATTTAACAGCCGTGTCCGAAGGGAGAGCCGCAAAATCACGATTCACCGGGCAGATAATTCAACCCCACATCCCCGCAGGTGGAGCTCCTTACGAAGAAACAAAGCATTATCGGATCACGATTTTGATTAATTTGAACCAGCATCAGCCATAAACATGTCTCCTGTACGGGTTTTCGTTTTATTTTTTTCGCGCCATCACAGACAAGCGTGTCTGCTGGAATACTGATTAAGTCTGGGTTTCAGTCGATGAAGGCGTAGTTTTAACGGTGAATTTAAACTCTTACGTTGGCGTTACCAATATCTGATGCGTTTCTTCGAGTAAAAGGAGGTTCGAAGTTAATTTATCACTTTTAAAATCAACCATAAAGTAAAAAAGAATTCTGCCCCGTAAGTGCGTGTATCGTAGTGGTTTGAACTACTGCAATGCCAGCCGCATAGCGAAAATTGTCCCATTCCTAATGTCGTATTAAAATTTGATTTTTACGTGGGTTGCCACCCGGAAGAGGTTTTTGTTTTATATCTCACACGTTCCAGTTAACAGTAACGTATTTACGCGTACCTTGCCGAGTACTGAGTAATAATGCGTATAGAGACTCTAAGGCGATCATCGCCGTGACGTGGCATTAATCCTTAAAAGCGACAGTCTACCTGATGCAGTGGTTAGACTACTCACCTCCCACCTAGGCGAACCGGGTTCGAGTCCCAGTGGGATCGCTTCTAGTTCGTGCCGGACTATGCCACTGGCCGGCGGGTTTTCTCGGGGATCCCGTTTCCCCAGCCCTTGCATTTCGTCGCTGCTCCACACTCGCCTCACTTCACGCTTATCGGCTCTCAAGACCTTGATGTTAAAGAACCGCCCAAATCTCTTCACTCACGCACTCGCTCACGAACTGTGGTACAAAGTCCGCACGTCCTGCGGTGAGGAACCAGTCTCGGCGGTAATGGGGTGGGGCTGGACCCGAACACGATTTAGATCCTGCCTATCTCACCAACCGGCCTGAGAAATGTACAAGATGAGTGGACTTGGCGGTGGTGGCGGGAGAGAGAGAGAGAGAGAGAGAGAGAGAGAGAGAAAAAAAAAGAAACTAAATTGGTCTCTAATGCTTCCCCCCACACAATGTCACGNGGAGAGAGAGAGAGAGAGAGAGAGAGAGAGAGAGAGAGAGAGAGAGAAAAAGAAACTAAATTGGTCTCTAATGCTTCCCCCCACACAATGTCACGGAAGACTGCCAGAAGGATGGATCACGCGGTAACATCCGATCTGCAACGAACAAGATCAACCTAAAGCAGCGACAGGAGCTGTATTTCCAGCTTCGTTGGAGAAAGAAGGAATAAGGGGTTTTGGCGATTCCAGTTATGAGATACACGTAATTAATACAAGAAAGGTAACGAGTATAGTCCGCAGAAAAAAAAAATCAAGAAATCAATACCACACGATTTACCCGAAACATAATCCACCAAATGCACTTATGATTGCGATGTTTTTAAACAGATAATTTCGAAATGTTACGGTAACTGACAAACATCTGTAACCTATGCATGCACGCGGTGATTATTGTTTTTGGGGATGTTACTGAGAATTTTTATTTTTAATGATGACTCGCGTATCATGTCTCATTTAGCGTATATTCTCTATTGTATTCTCATGTGATGTAATTTTGCAAGAGCATCATTTTTTTTTTTTTATGCATAGTACACTTTATTTACATACATGTAAGCTGGAGTGATCATAGCATTACTGTGATAGTCAATCCTTCCTTTAGAGCATCTCCATACCCGCTGCCGCAAATAAATTAATACTCTGTTAGTGTAAGGTTGTACGCCTCGGCTCTTTGTATGTATTCATGTAGAAGTTCGCATCGATATAGGAGTAGAGGCCGGCTCTAGTCAAACGTGCTTCAATGTCTTGGAAAAAATAGTTTTGTAATTAATTATTGCCATCCTAAAAGTCTCGAAAATCGCGTAATTATATTACTCAGAATTTTCCTTATGATTAAGAGTTGAATACCATCTGGAATTTATATATTATTTTCTATTACTTATGTTTGGAAGTTAGTTTTGAAAGTGTGACTTTGTTAGCGCATAGAGCATTGTTTAATTTATATTTTTGCGACGAATATAGTTTGACTTCTTGTATTACTGTCGCTCCCACAGTCACTTTTAGAAAGAAATCAATAATTAATTTATATGTGTTCCATGTAGTAAACAAATAATAAATTTCAATAGTGAATGCCAAATACATTTTATGACTTAAAAACTAGTAAAAGCCTAATGATTTATGTCTCTCCTCCTTGAAAGAAAAAAAGTCGTATGGTTAAGTTACTGTCTGACATTTTTTTCAGCTTATATGGCCATANTATATATATATATATATATATATATATATATATATATAATGTCCCAATATATAGAGGATGTCCCAATAAAATGTACTCGCCCATGGAGTGGCTATAATTCGGTGTTGTTCATTGCTTTTGATGTTCTGCCGCGACTCGTGTGCGTTCATTTGATTCATGTGATTGTGCTCTACGTTAATATCGTTCATTTCCATCATTACGCATGTACCTTCGTTACTAACACAGCATTTATAGCCATTCCACAGGTGAGTACATTTTATTGGAACATTGTGTGTATATATTACACACATACATTCCGTCGTGACCTAATTACTACGTACTCGTATGCGCATCGTAATGGGCGAAGCTCTTAGGCGACGTTATACTTTCCTTTCGTGCAACTCCGGCTCACTTACAAGCACATTTTCGCTTTCGTTTCCATGCCGATATGATGATCAGATTATTATGTATATAGACATTTACTGCTTTTAAAGTATATGCATTGTCAAAAAACTTTCCCTAATCCTTTATAAAAAATAACTTCATGGCGTTATTCAAACGTACCCGACAAGGTTAACCACAGTAGCCCCCTTTGTTAAAAGAAGTGCTCCTTGGACTAGTCACTAGGTTACGTTTTAACAATGTTAGATTCTGTTCGGTTCGACGGAGGACGTGACCACTTTAAAACTAAATTTGTTTTCGAGGGCGGAACGAAGACGAAACCCCCTTCCCTGCGTGAGTTAGTCGTTCAGCGGAAACTCCTGAAGCGCTGCAATGACTCAGCGATTCTGCTAGAGCTGCCGCTTCGTATTTCGAACACGGCGCATGCGTACGTGCATTTTCTCCGCTAAAGAAAAAACAATGAAATTCTACATTTCTTGTTGAACTCGAGCTGGATTAACCCTTAACCAATCAATGTAAGCACGTACCTCAGGAATCAAGGGGAAGGAGGTCACCACAGATGTGTTATATAGTCGGATATTATATGGACTGTATAGTCTATTCGTGGCATCCGCACACTTTTTGAATCAAACCATTGGAAAATCATCCCATGTATGACGTGTTTGGATTATCATAAATATGCCACGCATCACAAACTTGTGTTAACATGTAAGTACCTTAATTTTGGTTAAATTGAAATGTAACCAATATTTTACCTGCAAATCATATTATTCCATTTATGATTAATATGAATAAAAATAAGGAGAAAATAGGTGTGCCTTCAATGCCCAATAAGGAATAGTTTTTATGCACTAATGTAGCGCACTGTCCCTGTGTTGTAATGTTCTAAACTCAGTTAATCTTTGTTTGCATGAGGCGGAGGAATATCCTGGAAGTAGGGCTTCAGAAAAGTTTTAACTAACTGCTAATGGACTATACATGTAACCAATTTTATCGTAAAATCTGATGAGCAACGATCATAGGATGGAATAATATGTATATAAAAAAATATCACAGCGCTGAAAACATCTTTCGGCCCGTTCAGTCGCCGTGTCCACGATCGTGGACAAGTTGCACATGAATAATATTGTGACCGGTGTTGTACACAGCAAGACATCAGTGCCCTATCTTCCTTGTGGCTGATCTGATTTGCAGAATTTTCTGCGCCTCTTTAACATGACTGGTTACCGCCAATATCCACCCATTGTTCAGTGGTTGCAAGACAAATGCTTAACACAAGTACAGTAAGTAACAAAAATTTCGTGATTGCAACGCTTGAACTGAGAAATTAATGTGTGACCGAAAAGGCTAATGATCTTGATAAGGTGATATAAACTATATATGTGGTTTGCTGTTGGTATGGTCCATACCGTATAAGAAGGCCACTTTCTGACAGTCAGTGAGTGGCAATTGACTAATACGAAACAAACAAAGTGCCATTTAGAAAATCCTGTATCAGCTGATGCACGAACGAACAAAAGTTAATATTATGTTGGCTATTCTGAGTGCACTGCCAACGCACATCAGACAAGCAGAAAATACGCGATNAATTCACTATCTCGGACAAATTAAAAAAGAGTTATCAAATATCTAACATTTTATATTTTTACTTTTATAACCTACTTATATTTTTAGACAGATGTCAGTCTTAAAATATCTTAAAATTTGTTTAGCATTACAGTACAATGAGAATTGGATTAGCTGACAGCGTGTTGATAAAAAATACAGCCCCAACGTGACGGACCAGCTGATGGCGGAAGGATACGTAGTCAGATGTAAACAGTGGCGCTACTTTCGCCGAGCTGTCAAAAAGTGGCCTTCTTATATGGTACAGAATATATATGTGCACGTGAATATGTCGATACCCTTGCACATAGCGGGTCATTAATAACCATTCATCGGTACACACGATAAACTCTCTGTGGGCAAGGCAACAAAACACACGGTGAAAGCAATAAGCAGTGGCCAATGAATGTTCGCCGCTTCACAAACACGCACAGACGTTTCGCATCAGCATGTTACAAGCGATAATTTGGCTACGTAATTTCTCCGAGTGCTGAAAGTGTAACTTCTAGCTTGACACCAAAATGCCCGAGGGGGTGTGGTGGTCGCTATATAGCGCACCGGCCTCCTATAGAGACGACCCGGGTTCGAATCCTGGCGGGGTCGCGCCCAATTTTCCCATTTCGAAAACGTGGTGACGTTACCGTTCACTGACGGGTTTTCTGAGGGCACTCCCGTTCCCCTGCTCTTTCATTCGGTAGCTGCTCCATCCTCACGTCATTTAATCCTCGTGGACACTATAAAACCTATTTCACAAGCGCTGTCCACATATATTAGATGAACCCAATTATCCCGGAAAGCAGTCACTAAAGTGTCTCTTTTATAATCCAGCGATACTTAATGATCGCGGTTATTAACTTCACAGTACGACTTCATAAGCGTTCGCTTTCGCTATTCCAAGGGACGACGATTGACTGTCATTATTATTTGGGAGAGGCTTGCCAGTAATTTCAGATGGAAGAAAGTCAACTTCAGAAAAAATATCGGGATACATTGACAGTGTGCAACATGCCTGAAAGCCTTTGACTGCAATTCCAATCGTAGCTGCCTTTTCATAAGTTAGTCGAAACAAATTAGCAATCTGAAATTCCGTTTTGCATCTATCAGGATGCGCTGACATTTATTTACTACATTCATTTGCATAATTACGCTTTCAGTTTGGTGTACTATTTCACTAAAATCTGTTATTATTACATTACTGTTTCATTACTTTTGCCATAGAAAACTATTACCAACAGACTACATCTAGGCTGATAATTTTGATTAAACCAACGTATTTGTTTTTTTTTTCTGTAAACCACGGTATTTTATTTTACTTATAATATTACATGTAGCTAACTTTTATTTCTGTAAAACAATCAAACTGTATAAGTTCAGAGCATATTAAAAAAAAGATTTAAAAGCTCTTTTTATAATGTTTGATATTATGGGGCAGAGTCGTCATAATCGTTTATGCGGACTCTTGTCCCAGGAAACTTGCCCCAACAAACAGGAAAAATTTAATTCGTCAACTGCATTTCACAGTTGCATGATTAAAATTACATCCTCATATGAATACAAGCAAAAAGAAAACCTGTTACATAAATGCACATATTCTTCGACAACAATAACTCGTTGCAGTTCTGCAGGCACATCTTTAACATAAACAAATTAAATCAAACGTCACTTCAGACAAATAGATGAGACCGCACTCCCATTAATGGCGGCAGCGGGCAACCAGCCGTGTCCAGTGCATGGAAAGCATTTCGAAAATTCCCCATATGAACGTTTATGCTATCTGATGGCGACTGCGAGAACTACGTCGTCGTAGGACTCTTACCCTACATTACGCTAAGCTTTGTTTGCACGACGCGGAGGAATATCCTAGAAGTAGAACTTAGCAGTGCTTCAGAAAAGTTGGTAGTTACCGCGAGTAGATTATACATAGGGTCGCCCGATTTTGGTGTAAAGAATTCCTCTCAAGTTGTATTTCAATAACCTTAAACTCATATCCACTTTCGCGATTGGATGGTTTCAACTGCTGCGCTTTTTAGTTGCCTGCCCGCAAATCACAGACACATAGCACCGGAGTAATGTAATTCTCATTGGACCAGTCAAATACCATACTGTCTTCGACGAAGACATGCGGCCAATAACGAAAGGAAAACTGCAGGTGTGCAAGTAGGATACCGAAATCTAGCTTCCGTAGAATTCTTTTCGCGAAAATCGGGTGGCCCTATCTATACATTTGCTGTGAGTTTTCATGCAACTATAATATACAGAAGTTGAGCTTAAAAAAAAAATTCTCTTGTTGGAAAACTGAAAGTAAGCAAACGTCCACACATCAGTTTGACCTGGTGATGGATGAGTCAAAATACTGGGGATATGCGTAAAATACCTCAATGATTCCACCTCATTTTTATTCTACGAGTTTAAAGGCTGTTCACGATAAAGTTAGCACTTTTGAAATCAACCTACGAAAAATGTCACTGATTCTACCTCCATATAGCACACTGAGTGGCATGGGCTTAGTAAAGTTGGTAACGACGGAGAAAGTAGTTCCATTTCTAAACGGGGAATTAAAAGTGTTACGTAAAAATTTGAGAATACCGAAATGATTTCTTTTACTTTATGTTTTTTAATGCGCATAAGAGTAAGAATTAGCAAATTTGTAAAATATTTACTCTTATAGTAGTATCAGTTTCACTTGACTGATGCATGAATAAAGTGACCGTGCCCAAGGCAATGTTAATTTTATATGCGGTGGAAGAATACACAAGACGCATACAAATAGCTCTTAAGCAGGGCTTTCGAAAGTGCTCTCTGTGAACAGCCTGTAACAGCAATTTCTAATTACTTAACGGTGAATTCCATTACTCCTGTTCACCGACTATTATCACAATTCACTTATTCCTTAGAAGGTCTGCAAATGCAACACAGCTGATTTCATCGTGCCTTCAATACGACACTTATTAAAATCACTTATGCAGATAGGAAAATCATACTGTATTAGCAAGAAGTAGCGTCTAAATGATCGAATTGAAACTGACGGAAAGGTCTGCTTGACTTAGCCGAGGTTCAGACGTGTCGTTCTAATAGCGAACTTGAATAACGCATATCCCAGATAGCATTGTAAATTTACGGCTAGCTTGCCATTTGACTCGAATTTGCCGTGACGAGCAAGCTTGTCATTTCATTTGTTATTCAAGCTTGGCTCAAGCCAAATTTCTCATGACTGGCATATACTTGCTAATGGCAAGCTTGCATATTGCTTGAATTATGCTTCCAGCGTGACAAGCCAAGTTTGCAGCATTTTTTTTTCTAGAGAAGCTTGCTACAAGCTTGACCTGTGGAGACTAGTTTAGCTTGATTCAATCTTTATTTAAATTTGTGTGCCAGCACAGCAGGCTTGATTCAAGCTTACAGGCACGTCATGACAAGTGTGATTCAAGTTGGAATCAAGCCGATTATGCTGTCCGAATAGTGATGACATAGGAGTGTATGAGCATCGAAACGAAGGAGCACTTCGACGAAACCTTACACTACTGAAATTTCTCTCACTCCCTCTACGTAAACATTTCTTATTGTCCTTGAATTTGTATTAATTTCATTAGACTTATTAACGCCTCCGCTTAAATTTAATTAAAATTATCAACGGTACAAGTATCCATAATTTACACAGGATTTGAACCCAAATCCTTAGTGTCTGAATTTAATTTCTTAGCAACTTCGGCAACCAAGATCGCTTGTTGTCTTTTGATTTACTTTTATCTTAATTTGTTATTTAAATTTAAAAAAAAATTGTTACTGAAATTTTAAGATTGAGTTTTTCGAGACATTTATGTAATTTTACTTGCTACAATCTATGTTGAGATACTCTGATCATAAGGCAAGCTTTAAACTCAAATGAAAAGAAGAAAGTAAAATAATATTTAATGCTGTGTATCTTTCAAGTCCATAATTTTATCACTACCCGAAGGTTCATGGTATGGTAAAGACAGTTACGAAACCTGTAACTATCCGTTGTGAACAAGTGAAGATAATGAATGCCTCTACAATGATTTGTCATATTCTCATAGGAGCACCAAGGTGTGTCATCTCCTCCCAGAACTGTATGACAAATTATCTCTTAACTTTGGGAGCTGTCCGTTGTAGTTTTTAATCTTGCCTTATATGCCTGAAGTTATGTAAATGTTATGGGCAGTTAATTTCATATCGTGACATCATGAAAAATGTGTTTTTCGGATCATAAACGTGATTTTACAAACTGAATACACATATTAACACAGTTAATTTTATGTCTATAAATCACTAAAATTATTTTCAAAAAATTTGTTTACATGTAGATGTACCTAGTCACCAAATATTTTTCATTGAAGAAGCTTAGTTGTACGGATTCAATCCTCGCAAAGTCCAGGATTATTTTTATTTCACTGTTGGAAATACGTAATAGTTGGTTATATTTGCCAGAATATCTCGTGGAGGTTTCGATTCCCAGCCAGGTCGGGTATTTTTTAGGAGCGAAAAATTATTTTCGGGGTTCCGGAGTGGGTGTAGTATAGTCCCTTCACATTCATACTGCGTGCGAATGTCATTTTCAAACCACTACATGCATCGTCCAGCTTCCCTCCCACTATACCCGAGTTCGTTGCGATTTCTAGAACCGCTACATTGGGAAGAGAGATAATTATTTTGCCTTAGTGTGTGTGTGTCTGTATGCATATATATATATATATATATATATATATATATACACACACACACACACACACACACACACACACCTGCGAACTCCAGCCGCATACGCCAACGAAATGGCGTCACAGAATGTTGAAACGCTGTCCTCCAATCAGCACCTAGTAACCTACTCACCAGCCGGAAGTCCAGCCAATGGAGAACCATTCCCTTCAGAATTCAGTAGCCAATCAGATAATGAAGTCTCTGCCTACTTCCGTATTTACACTGGATCACTGAACATTCCGCCAACCTTGAAATGATTATTTCAAAGTAAATCAGGGTAAGGGGCATATCTTAACAACTTGACGCGTTAGAAGTCCTTGAGCGGTATGAAGTCGAGCCACTCGCACGATTCCATCTGCACCAGGGAAGGTCTTGACCACACGACCAAGTCACCAATGAAGAGGTGGCACATTGGGATCTTGAAACAGTGTCTGGCTCAAGATTGACTAAACCTGCTGTCCACCTTCCTCGAACCTGCGGCTGGTGCAGGTAGTCCTGATGCCACTGATGTTAGAAATTTTGATGAATTTTCTGCAGGAAATTCCATCTTGATAGACGACCAGAAGGAACATCTGTGAAATCTGCATCAGGAACAGCTTGTGATGGTCCCAATGGTAGAAAATAACTTAGTGTCAATGGTGTGAGGTCAACAGGGTATGTATACAGTGCCGACAATGGACGAGAATTAAGCACTGCTTCAATTTGCGTAAGAACAGTGTAGAATTCCTCGTACGTCAAGATCTGGGTCTCCACAACCTTCCGTAGGTGCGCCTTCACTGATTTAACACTGGCCTCCCACAAACCTCCAAAATGTGCTGCGGCGGGGGGATTGAAGTGCCACATGATGTTTTGGTCACATAATAATTTCTGGATCTCTGTATGGTTTTTGTCATCCGCGAAAAAAATCCGGAAGCTCTTGGATCTTCCTATCAGCCCCAACAAAATTGTTTCGCAGTCATTAAATAACTCTGCACAGCAACCACGTCGAGCCACAAATATTTGGAATGCTGCCGTAAAAGCTTCCATAGATAGTTCCGATACCAGCTCAAGATGAAGAGTGTTGGTTGAAAAACAAACAAAGATAGGCTTGGGTTGTCCTTGGTTTTCGACCTTTGCCCATTGTGGTGGTGAAGGGTCCTGCATAGTCCACACCTGTTTTCAAGAATGGTTTTGCTAGAGTGAGCCGCTCAGCTGGAAGACCTACCATCACAGGCGTCATTGGTTTGGGCAGACAATGGAAACAAGTCATGCACTGAAGTAACTACTGTCTACCGGCATCTCGCCCGTTTACAACCCAGAATTCATGCTACATAACAAACAACAAGTGTTGTAGCCCTGAATGAAGTAGATCTTTATGCAGTTGATCGATTATCAGTTCTACCAAGCGACACTTCTTTGTAAGCAGTATGGAATGCTTCTGACTACAGGGCAACGATAATGCCTGGAGTTTTCCACCCACCCTAAGGATACCATCCTTGTCCACAAAGGGATTCAACCTCTTCAGGGAGGTTGAGCACCCCCCTTTTGACATGGTTGCAAGCTCTACACTGAGTTATACTGGAAACACGCCGTATGGACTTCACATTCAGGTTGACTATACAGGAAGAGCAGGTAAATGCGGCATGGGAGGCTTTCTAAAGCATCTCCTATTGCCTAAGGTACAAGGAGAGTCACTTACAATGCAGGACTGCACCCGACTGTACAACATGCAGAAGTCGTTAAAAAGTAGTACGCACACTTTCAAAATTGTGAGAAAAGTGCGATTTATGTCTTATTGGGGAGAAAAATGCATATATTATGTAAATATGTAAAATACTTTCTACAATTTGTTATAAAAATATTTTTTAAACAATTAATAAGTATATTTTAAATCAAAATTTAAATTATTCCACTAAATAGTACTGATCATGTTTACAAATGTGATTAATAATTGATTTTAGGCACATTTATTTCAGCCACAGAAGTTACAATTTTTATAACTAAAATAACCGGGCATAAAATAAATTATTTACTATAGACTGTTCATGGACAATCGAGCACTTTTGAAAGCTTTGCTTAGGATATACTTTTCTCGTCACTTTGTACCACTCCGCCAAATGTAAGATTTGCATTGCCATGGGCCTAGTGACTTTTTTGATGCGTCGGTCGAGTTAAAATTTGAAGTTATTTGAAACCTAAGTGTGTTATCGATATTCCAGTTCGTACTGTAATGTGCATACTGCAGTAAAACATCAACTTAATTCCCTTTAAATTTAAACATTGCACTCGCAATACAACTTTAAGAATTGAAACTATTTTTCTTAATTTGCTGCCAACTTAACTGGGAGTCTTAATGCCAGTTTGTACAGAAGCATGTACATAGTTATGGGCAATATATTTTTTTAGAGATTTATTTCAATGGTAGGTACGAACTGTACCGTGACAACCTATAAAAATATTTTTTTACACATGAAGAATATTTTTATTACATACAATAGTAATTATTATGATTGCCCTACTTGACTAAGCTTTACTTGCAAATATGCTTTCTAAAGCATCGATAATTGAAATACGCTTAAATTTTAATTAAAAATACACTTATATTAGTTAATTTTTATAACATCTAGGTAAGTTAATTGTAACAAAATATTTTAGTATATGCCTTCTTCTTCCATGTGCAACATAAATCGCACTTCTCTGGCCAATTTTTGTAGTGTGATAACGTACTACTTTTTTAATGAGTTCTGCATGTTGTAGTCAGCCTTAATAATCAAGTTTCACAGCAGAAAAATTCAAATTGACCATTCGCCAAAATAACATAAATCAAAATGAACGCATGTTTCAAATTTATTTCAAACAAAGTACTTTAAGGTATATTTATTTTTCGTGCTGCTAAAAAATAGATGCCAAAGACGACGATACTACTTAAAATATATATTTCTATTTTGATTTCAGACAACACGCTTCTAAGATGTGTTTCTATTGGCTAAAATTCAGCAGTAACATTGTTGTTGGTACACAACATGTTTGGGAGTGTACTGCTTAAGGTAGGAGAGTGACTCAAAGTAGCACTGTACCCTACTGGGCCTATACAACATGCAAAACTAATAGAACATTAGTATACTCACTACAAAAATTGTTATAAATATACCATTTTCATAGCATAAGAAAGGATAATGCACATATTTTGTAACATTGTAAACTATTTTGCTAGAAGTTTCTTATTTGAAGGTTTAAAAAAAAATTAACTAATAGGCGTTTATTTTCAATCCAAATTTAATCGTTTTTAAATTTTGGCTGCTTCAGAAAGTACATTTAAAAAAATCCTTCAGGAAGTAATACCATCGTAATAATTATTCTCGTTTTAAATAATAAAAAATTAGTAATAATGTTTACAAATATTTTTAATAATTGATATCACACACATTCCTTTCAGCTATAAAAACTATAACTACCGAAAATTATGATGGTTTTGTTTAAAGAAGAGAGTTAATGTTTTTTTTTTGCAAAATGTATTTTTTTTTTTGCGCATCCAGAATTGAAAAACGTTTAAATTCTGATTGAAAGTAGATTTATATAAACTGATTTAAAAAAAAAACATTTTTTAATAAGTGAATTTTAGAAAAAGGTTTTAAACGGTTATCCGACCAAGGAAACCCGGGCTCGATTCCCAGCCAAGCCACCCGAATTTTAGCATGATGGAAACGTGGCAAACGTTGCCGTTGACACGCAGGTTTTCTCGAGGCATTCCCGTTAACCCCACACTTGCATTCCGCCAACGATCCGTCCTCGCCTCACTTCATGTTAAACGCCGATCAAAACCTGAACAAACTTGAAAATATTACACAGGTCAGATAGCTTAATTTAATTTCCGTTAAATGACAAACACTGTGATTAAAAAAAAATTAAATACCATTACTTATAAAACTTTAATCTTCTTAGGCGATGAGTATGAATCGTCCGTCACACCATCCTAGTCACTGCTTAATTTATACTTTGAGTATATTCGCTGCATCTTCACACTTTTTGAATCAAACGTTTTACGCCCTATGTGGGGCGTGGTTAGTTGTTTCTTCAATATATCACGTGTCACAAACGATTTATACTTCTTCACCATAAAAGTATCTTATTTTCTGTTAAATGTGACTTTTACTTGTATTTTATTCATAAACTATATTTCATTTGCAAATCACGTGAATAGAACCAGAGAGATTTAAAGTGTGTTGGCAATGCTTAGTAAGAAATAGTTCTTATGCTAAATGTTACTAAACAAACTGCGCACGCAGGCGGTGCGTTGTCCGTCTGGTGTGATCTTCTAAACATAGTTAAACATGTCAGCACGAGGCCGAGGAATAGTCTGAAAGTAGATCTTTAGCAAGGATTCAGAGAATTTGGAAGAAACCGTGAGTGGAACATACTAGCTATTGATATCGTTGGAGAAATTTGTAAGTAAGGGACGGGAGACGTTTTGTTACCGTGTGTTCATCATGTGAAAGTATACAGATTTTCAGTGATGTTTAACTTGATGTATGCAGTAATTATGCTATAAGTCAGTGTAGAAGTCAGACCTCAGTGCTGCTTACATGCACATTTTTCTACCTGTTATAAAAAGCGTAACGTAAAATTGTTTTTTTCGAACATGGCTTCTGTATATTGAAATTTTTAATTAAATAATCGACGTGGATAAATCTTTATTCAGTTATCCTCTGACGGAAAGCGAATATTCTTGTAAGGAAAATGTGATGCAGTGTTCGGGCAGCGTCTATATTATTGTCTTATCCGTGGTAATTGGAATGATTGGGTCCATATTTATTTCGGTCCCTATGCCAACCTTATTTCCATAATCCTGCTTCAAATTGTCCAACTTTCCTTTTAATTGATTACCCTATTCCTCCTCTCCCGTAGAGAGTTCTTCTCTCGGAGTCATAATTTGTTTTATATTACAGTTTCCTGCTTCAACTGTTGCATATTTCATGTCACAACATAATAGCCGCAATTTACATGAAATGAAACGCTTCCATTACCTTTTAAAATAATTCTGCTTTGCTTATTTTTACCCCAAAGTTATTGGGAATGCCATATCAATTCATGTTGTAAAGTAGTGTTAATTTCGTTTCAATTACAGTTTTCTCTGGTCGTTAGTTCGTAAGCAAAACTGCAAGCTTCTGGTGACTCTTTTTTTTTTTTTGCAGCCGAACGTGCTGTAAATGTAATTGTTTGAAATTTACTTCGTACATTTTCATAATTGTTTATGAATTTTGAAAATTAATAATTTTTTTTTATTCTGTAATACGTGTATTGGGAATGCATGAGTGAAGATTTTTTTTTTTCATGCATCCATGGAAGCTTTGCTACATGACAGAGTCAGATGTGTAATTAAATTCCTAGCTTTATATAGCAACATTTCTAAGTCTGTATTTTGATGTATGGAAAATTCCCTCCTAACTGTAATTTAAAATTTCCGTTACAGTTTAAATATTTTACGGAGTTAGTCTATTCACGATTTCTTAACACTTCTTGAACAAAACATTTAAAAAATCATCCTATGCATAACGTGTTTGGTTGTTTGCTAAATATGTCATGTATCGCAAGCGTTTTATACTTCCGTCATACATAAAAGTATCTTATTTTTGGTTAAATTGAACTTTTAATTGTATTTGTAGATACATTGTAATATTTCATTTATAATTAATATGAATATAATTAGAGAGAAAAATAGGCGTGTTGGTAATGCCTAGTAAGAAATTGTTCTTATGCAAAATATCATTAAACTTGAGTGCGCACGAATGTGGTGCGTGGTCCCTTTGGTGTAATTTTCTAGTCCTAGTTAAACTTTGTTTGAATGAGGCGGAGGAATATCCTGAAAGTATAACTTAAGCAGGGCTTAAGAAAAGTTGGAACTAACCGCGAATAGACTATAACCTTTCAGGGTACTTTTTATCACTATACTGTTTGCTGTCATACCCAAAAACGTTTGAAAATACTAATAAATAAAAACAACTTTAAAAAACCTTAACCCTTTCAATCACATATAAATACATTGTTTCATGCGTTGCAAAAAACAATTTTTTTTGTTCAGAACTGTACTGCTACCGGTATTATGATACTCTGTTATATATTGGGACAATATATTATTGGCAGCAGCTGTTTATAAGACTACGGAATGTGGTCTCAACAGCGAATGATGCCTTCCAAACGCAATGGGGGTTACCGCATTGGACCCTGATTTCTGCTCTGTACAGTGCGAAACATCCGAGATATAGAACATTGTGACTTGGCGACCTCTTCGGAACACCAACGCACCTTTCATAGGAGGGGGCCGCGGTGGTGTAGTAGTCAGACTACCCGCCTCTCGCCTAGGCGAACCGGGCTCGGCTTGTTAGCGTGTCCGTTAAAATACATGCTGTTAGGGAGTAGCTATTTTTTTTTCCACGCGTTGATTTCAAAAGTGCTCATTTTAAAGTGAACCATATATAATGCAGTCATGTTTCTTCCAGCTTTTCTGGCTAAAGTTCTATTTCCAGGATATTCATCCGCCTCATGCAAGCAAACCTTGACCAAGTTTAGAGTATGACACCAAATGGACAACACATTGCATTCGTACGCACTCAGTATAATAACATTTTGCAAAAGAACTAGGCATTACCAACACGCCTATTTTCTCTCTGTTTTTATTCATATTAATTATACATGAAATATTATCATATTTATTGATAAAATATAAGTAAAAGTTCAATTTAAGTAAAAGTAAGGTACTTTTATGTTAACACAAGTGTAAGACTGTTGTGAAACATGGCAGACTTAGAAAACAACCAAATATGTCTTCCATGGCATGATATTTTATAAAGGTTTGATTCGGAAAGCGTGAGGAAACTGCGAAAATTGACTTTAAAGTCACATTTAGAAGTACATTTTATATGTAACGGAAGGATAAAAAAAAAACACACATGAAAGTGGATCTTAAGCAGGGCTTTCAAAATTGCTTATTTAAGGGCGTTGGCCACGAAAAAAATGTGTTATTTTATATTTGTACCTCATAATGTTCAACTTTTAGACATTATCAGCGATAACTGTTACCTCGCAAAAAAAAAAACTTTTTGAGCGCATAGTTTTCGCATAAATAAATGTCAAAATCACAATTTAACTATTTTAGAAACATACTGATAATGAAAACTATCTTACGTACACAAATTAAATAATTCACACTGAAAGAAAATGCCAAGAGCTACTTCAAGACGTCTGTAAAATTGCACATGGAAATTATTTTTTTAATTTAAAAAAAATTGCTGAAAGTAAGGGAATTCTTGCATAATTTTTATTTGTGGCTGCCTCTAAATTTTTAGGTAATAACTTTTGCTAAGCATACCGTAAAATGAATTAAAACAATAACCTTCAGTTGTTCAGAAACCGCAATTCCTTCACTTAGACAAATGTAATTTTGCAAAAGGCGTGCGAACTAAAAAAAATATTATCCGAGGAAAAAGTATTCACAGATAATGCCTACCACAAGTTGAACAATATGTGTTTTAAATATAAAATAGCGACATTTTTGCTTGGGCAACGCCCTTAACCGAGAACAAGGCGTATCGCAGCTTAATAGAGAGAGTGTGTGTGTGTGTGGCAGGTGACGGGCTGCCTGTACGACCACATCAGGTGGGGGGAGGCCTTCGTCGTGGTGTACAGCGTCTGCGACAGGGACAGCTTNAGAGAGTGTGTGTGTGTGTGTGGCAGGCGACGGGCTGCCTGTACGACCACATCAGGTGGGGGGAGGCCTTCGTCGTGGTGTACAGCGTCTGCGACAGGGACAGCTTTCACGACGCGCATGAACTGCTCGACCAGCTGGGCAAACTGAAGCTGCCGTCCTACTACACCACGCTGCTCCTCGGCAACAAGAGGGACCTCGATCACTCCAGGTAACATTACGTCTTGTATTCCTCCGAGCTACCACTTCTCCGGGAACACACTGCGCTTCAAGTGTTTTAAATACGTTTTTTTTTTTTTTTTTTTTTNATTTTTGCTTGGGCAACGCCCTTAACCGAGAACAAGGCGTATCGCAGCTTAATAGAGAGAGTGTGTGTGTGTGTGGCAGGTGACGGGCTGCCTGTACGACCACATCAGGTGGGGGGAGGCCTTCGTCGTGGTGTACAGCGTCTGCGACAGGGACAGCTTCCACGACGCGCACGAACTGCTCGACCAGCTGGGCAAACTGAAGCTGCCGTCCTACTACACCACGCTGCTCCTCGGCAACAAGAGGGACCTCGATCACTCCAGGTAACATTACGTGTTGTATTCCTCCGAGCTACCACTTCTCTGGGAACACACTGCGCTTCAAGTGTTTTAAATACGTTTTTTTTTTTTTTTACGAAACCACTAAACGTGTCCCCGTCAAACCAACATATGAAAAGAAAACGCACTTCGGACGAAGTACGTATAATATTCTCAACACATCGTGCATATTATGAATGCTATTCCCGAACTCTCCAGAACAGCTAAAAACGGCTTTTTCACACTCATGATATACTGGTTGGAAACATGTGAAACTATTGTAGGTACTTTCACTGACCCTTGCTGTAAACTTCCCCGCTACGAATAAAGTGAGAAGGTCCATTCCAATGTTAAACTTACATACAGCGGAAGGATAAAATATGAGAAGAAAAGTATATCCAAAGCAGGGCTTTCGAAAGTGCTCAGTTTAGTATGTGTAGTGCTGAGTAGAGTGGCTTCCAATGGAACACTGCGCCCGACTAGGTACAGCACGTGGAGCTCATAAAAAAGTAGTACACATACTACCGACATTTTCAGAAAAGTATGGTCTGCGTTGCTTACGAAAGAATAAAGCATATACTTTGTAATACTGAAAAATATATTGCTAGAATTTTATTGTTTAAATGTTTTAAAAAATGAAATAAGTGTAGTTAAAAAAAAGTACATTTCAAATTAAATTTTAAGCTTATTTTTACTGTGCCCTTCAGAAAGCATATTTTGCAAAAACAAAATATCAAACAATATTATAATAATCGCTCTAATTTTGTCATAAAATAAGTAATAATATTAACACAAGATGTTAATAATTTATTTTATAATTTTATACACATTTATTTCAGTTATGAAAGCAATTATTTTCGTAGCTGAAATGGATTATTTTTGTATGAGATCAAAAGGAACCTATTTCGGTAGCTGTATTTAAAACAGTTATCTTTCAACAAGACTTTAACTCGTAACACTACTTTTCTGAACTTTTTCAGTCACGCCGTCCTATACACGGGACGTCGCATGTACACTCTACACAGAAGGGCAGGATTCAGAAAGGGGAGTACCTCACGCATTCCGCAGTCTCATGAACAGGTGGTGCCAACAACATCAAACAAGAACGCATTTTATTTTTAATTGGTCCATATGACAGAGCATTACACTGATGTGTGTACAGTTCCGAGTAAACAGTTTGTTCGTTGCTACGCCTAGAATTATAAATTTATCCGTGGTTAAAAGAGTTAACTCGATACAGGCTGTTCACGGTAAACTGAGCACTTTTGAAAGCTCTGCTTGAGATATTTTTGTACGCACACTGTCTATTCTTCCACCACGTAAAATTAACGTCGTCATGGGCCCGATCACTTTATTCACGCGCCGNTTGTACGCACACTGTCTATTCTTCCACCACGTAAAATTAACGTCGTCATGGGCCCGATCACTTTATTCACGCGCCGGTCAAATAAAACTGCGAAATTGGTACAAAAGTAAATATTTTACAAATTGGCTAACTCTTGCACTTATAGTCATTAAAAAATTGAAAGCAAAATATCGCATTTCATATTCTTTTACCCGAAAACTTTTAATTCAACGTTAAGATATGGAACTACTTTCTCTCTGTCATTACCAATTGTACTGGGCGCATGTCGGTCAGTGCGCCTGTTAAAATATACGTAGATAGAGGCAGTGACATTTTTCAAAGACTGATTTCAAAAGTACTCAATTTACCGTGAACAGCCAATACCAGTTAATTACGCAGGATGTCCAGATCAGTGCTTCGTAAGGTATGCGTAGTTGCAAGCAGACATTTTTTCAGAAGCTGATTTTAAAAGTGATTAATAAACGACTTGTACCACGTTCCTGCCGCACGACATTGCTTGCTTCTTAGCAAGACAATTCCACTGTCCTTTGACCGTTAACAAGTTTGACATACGTGACACATGTCACGAGAGAGTGGACAACCGANTTATTCACGCGCCTGTCAAATAAAACTGCGAAATTGCTACAAAAGTAAATATTTTACAAATTGGCTAACTCTTGCACTTATAGTCATTAAAAAATTGAAAGCAAAAGATCGCATTTCATATTCTTTTACCCGAAAACTTTTAATTCAACGTTAAGATATGGAACTACTTTCTCTCTGTCATTACCAATTGTACTGGGCGCATGTCGGTCAGTGCGCCTGTTAAAATATACGTAGATAGAGGCAGTGACATTTTTCAAAGACTGATTTCAAAAGTACTCAATTTACCGTGAACAGCCAATACCAGTTAATTACGCAGGATGTCCAGATCAGTGCTTCGTAAGGTATGCGTAGTTGCAAGCAGACATTTTTTCAGAAGCTTATTTTAAAAGTGATTAATAAACGACTTGTACCACGTTCCTGCCGCACGACATTGCTTGCTTCTTAGCAAGACAATTCCACTGTCCTTTGACCGTTAACAAGTTTGACATACGTGACACATGTCACGAGAGAGTGGACAACCGAAGCAGGGTCCACGATGTATGTGTGACTAAAAGAAACTGAAAATTTAATTAAGTCACCACCTGTCTTTCACTATATAAAACAGTTACGACCATAGAAAATTGCGACGCTTGAGAGCTATATTTCAAGTGTGGACAGACGTGTTCACGGAAGACGAGAAGACAGTTATTGCCTAATTACGCCATTCAGTATACGTTACCATCATCCTTCTCTTCCGCCGTATTAAAATATGGAGATCATTTGACCTTGTGATGTTTACAGCCTATATTTCACGGATGTGATCGCCGTATATGGTACGCGGACAGTGCTTAATTAGGAACAGGTTCATATATTTCCAACAAAATGTAAATAAATAACTTAGAAGATATGTTATTTAAAAATTACTCCTTCTGGTCATATTATTTTCAATTTTACTGTCACAGATTTTATTCGAAAGTATGTTTTAAATATACAAAAATATATAAAATGTCTATAACAATATCATTGACATAACGTTACTTTAATAATATGTATGTATCAATATATACACATTCTATTAAAATATTTTAATCCAATTTTTTTCAGAGTCAGCTGAATTATTTTCAGAGCGAAGTAGTTTTCTTTCAAGAAGTTTACCACAAAAAAGAAATGCTATCCAATAAGCATACACAAGGAAGTAACTGAAAAGAAAACTTAACCTCATGGATGCGTGTACACTGTCATCAGAAAAAGTTATCTTTTGCAAGCACATATCGGAGTAACATGTGAATTTTATATTAACTTTAGACGTTTTATATTAAGTACCCATAATTAATTTATCAACATTTTATGGTAAAATCATTACGAATCTCTGCTATTTTCCCTACTCGAAAATTATTTTAAGAATATCATGAATAACCCAAGTTATATATGTATTTCATTACAAGTTTTAAAACACATATTGGAGGCATCTTATTTTATAAGTGTCACATTTATTTTCTACAGTGTTTATAAATGTTGCTGTATCGTAAGCCGGCACGTGGTTAAATTATGAGCAGATGGAAATATAAAATAAAATTATAGTATCGAGGCATAAAATAGGCCTACTGCAATTTCTTTCAGGGCTGATCAACCTGTCACTTTTATGAACAACACGTACGCGTGTAAATAATAACATTGCAAGATCCAGTTGATAGACTTTCGCAGGTATTCGTGGCCACTGTCTGAATATTCTTGGTTGTTAGGTTTCAGTGAGTGACTGAAGAAATTTGGGCGGCTCTTCACATCGAATTCTTGAGAGCCGATGAGGATGAAGCGAGGCGAGTGTGGAGCAGCGCCGGAATGAAAGAGCAGAGGAAACGGGAGATCCCTGAGGAAACCCGCCGACCAGCGGCATCGTCCGGCACGATTCCCACATGCAAGAATCCGGGAGCGACCCCGCCGGAAATCGAACCCGGTTCGAACAGGTGGGAGGTGAGTAGTCTACCCCACTGAAATTCCATTTTGGAATTCCCTGACTTCCCTGTTTTCCAGGCAGTATATCACCATTTTCCTTGGCCTATTTTCAGGGCCGAAACCTTTTTTAATAACATATTTTTCTGCCACTGGCAAAACAAAATGCTATCAGTGAAGCAGAATTAAATTATTTTTCAATAGACCAAGCAAGCAGGGCCATACTCACTTACTCAGCCCATCTATATTTCTCGCAATATACACTATTGGCTTCACACAAAAATGATTCATTTTGTACATATAGGCCCTATGTGAATTAACAAAAATGTATTATTGCCAGTTCACAAATTTAAAAATTGAAATTTCAACTCACGTATGCTTATAATTACATTATCCTGTTTTCACAAAACTAACATATTTTGTAGATTAGCAAATTATTTACATTTTCCCTGATCCAGGCGAAAATTACCTGACATTTCACTGTCACATGAAATTCCCCGACTTTTCCCTGTTTTCCCCTTTGGGTGGACATCCTGTAATAATCCATTTACGATTATTTCACACTTTTCTGAAGTCCTGCTAAAGTTCTACTTCCAGGATATTCCTCCGCCTCACGTAAACTAAACTTACGTAAGTCTAGAAATTGACACCAAAGGACAACGCACCGAATTCATACGCACTCAATTGTAATAATGTTTTGCATGAGAACTATTTCTTACTGGGCACTACCAACACACACACACATTTTCTAAGTGTTTTTTTTTTTTTTCCATATTTATTATAAATGAAATATTATAATTTATAAATAAAATATAGGTGAAACATAGATTTGATGAAAAACAAGATACTTTTATGTTAGCAGAGGTATAAAGCGCTTGTGATACATGGCATATTTAGGGAATAACTAAACACGTCATCCATGGGGTGATAATTCGAAGGTTTGATTCGAAAAGTGTGAAGAAACCGCGAATAGACTATATCTTATGTTTGTGTTATTCGTTGTGACCGGGTTGTTGCAGGGAGATCGGCGTGGACGCGGGCCAGGAGCTGTCGCTGCAGTACGGCTGCCAGTTCTACGAGGTGAGCGCCGCCGAGAACTTTGCCGGGGTGTCGCTGGCCTTCCAGTCGCTGCTCAAGGAGGCGCACTCGCTCCAGCTACTGCGCACGCTGCCCATCAACCGCAAGCTGGGCGTCAACTCCGTGTCCAAGGTGCTCGGCAACATCTTCGGCAAGAACAACCGCAAGACGGGCAAGAAGAGGCCCTCCCTCAGCATATAAGACGCCTCCCCGCTAGCGACGCCATACGTCTGCGTCGCATTCTACGTCGTCGTCGTCGTCTTCGTACGAGGGGCAGCCGCAAGCTCGACGTCGACTCCGGTGCAGGGCAACGTCTTCTGCAAGAACAACTGCGAGTCCGGGAAGATTCCCCTTTCCCCTGAGCATACGACACGATATAAACTGTTCACGGTTATCTGAGCACTTTTTAAATCAACCTTCGAAAAATATCACTCCACCTACCTGCGCGTATTTTAATGTCTAAACTGACTGGCATGCTCCCAGTAAAGTTGGTAACGACAACGAGAAAGTAGTTCCCCGTCTTAACTTTATATTAAAAGTTTCAGGAAAATATTTGTCAAAGCTGAAATTTTTTATTGTTCTGTTTTTTTAATTCATATAAGTGTAAGAATCAGTAAATTTGTAAAATAACTACTTTTCTTATAACTTCACTTGACCAACGCATGAATAAAGTTATCAGGCCCATGGCAATGTTAATTTTACATTGTGAAAGGATACACAATGTAAATACAAGTAGATCTTAAGCAGTGCCTTCGAAAGTGCTCAGTTCACCGTGAACATACTTTAACCTCGCGGAGCATTGCATTATCGTCGTGCGAAGGACAATCGCGATATCGGCTTCGATTCCATATCCAAGGTACCTGACGTCGACGGCAAGAACATCCGAAAAAAAAAGGGCACGAAGAGGCTATTCCTCGACATATAGACGCTCCTGCTAGTGACCTTTGAACTTTACATATCATCGTGTTGCGTGTGAGAGACAACTCCACTCGTGATGACGTTGGCGACTACGTTTGCTCTTCACCTCCCCCTTAAAGCAACTCTTGTTTTGCAAAGCATGTATTGTCCAAGAGGTCGATCATTATATTCCATTACTTTAACTGACTGAAAATGCTAAACGCTCACGTGACTAGCGCCGGTGCACGCTATCAGTGATTCTCTACTCAATTCTGTGCTTAATGATGTACCTAAGCTGCGAAGAAAGGGGGGTTTTTTTTTCAATTAATGATACAATATTTTTAGGCAGAAAAGAGAAAGCACTTAATGTTTGCGACGCTGGCAGCCGTGTCGAACAGCTAAACGCCCGAAGCTCTTCAGAATTAGAAATGAACGACACTATTTTGCCCCGTATTTTTCCAGTATGTACTGTGGCTGTTAGATTTTGTTGCCTGGAAGTACAAAGCACAAAATGAGCATTTTATTTTTCTCGGGGTATTTGTGGTAGTACATTTAGATTACTGCAAACGCTCACGTACAGAAACTGCAATGGACTAAAGAACTCTTTCTGTCTGTCAAAATTAGTACGTCATTATAATTGCTCTCACAACGACGTTCACGCGATCAGAAGACTAGTTTTACAAGTTTCAGTAGGGAACTGAGAAGGGAATTATATAAAGTGTGTACAGGGCTTTAAAGAAGGCTGATATTATATAAAATATACGGGGATGTAACGAAATGAGTGAATAAAAAACTAGAATATAACCAATAATAGCGGCAATAAGAACATTAACTTCTCGCCAGCAGGTTTTTTTTTTCTGGAAACATCAGACCCCTCTCTTTTTCCGCGTTAAAGCATAACAGTGACAAATGTTTGAGATTTCTTTTGAAAGGTGTAGCGTCCACCGAAATTTCCCTGCAGAAAACGTAATAAGAGTGGTGGTGTGCTGACGTTAATTAAAAATATTTTCACATTTATGTTCTTGTACATATTTCTTCGTTTGCTTAAATCGCTCGTGAAAGACTATTTTAAAAAATGTATTTTTTTATAATGTATTAGTCCGCCTCATGTGGACATAATAATCGAGTGCTTTTAGAATATGGCGACTGTTGTATTTTATAACGCTTCATTGCGCACGGACATAAAAACACGTTCAGATTTAAGATACTTTGTCCGTGGGCAAGGAAACTGGGACATTTATTTTATACAAAACTTTAGATAGCAGTGCAAGATTCAGTTAATGTTACAGTTGCTAGTTCAATAAATGAAGTTTGTATAAATTTTATCTACATTTGTATTTTTATATTATAACCCTTTTCCTGCCAAAATAAACAAAAATCCCCCAACTCATATATTTCTTTTCATTTTTAATCAAGTTATTTTTGTGTATTTCATATTTACCCGAACCCGAGTAAGTTGATGGGTGTAAAATGTTTAAGCAGAAGGTAAGTTGTGAATCACACACTTTTGTTCAACAGCCTAATTTTTATAAGCATTTTTATTTATAAGGTTATTTAATTTTCCCAGCTAAGCCAAACAATTATCCATTTTATTTTAAGTAATATCATTTTTATTGCATTTATTTTTCGTCGCGTTTACTTTATGTAGATAAAAACAGAACTTTATAATTATTTTGTAAGGAAAGGCATGCAGACCAGATGATTTTTGTTGCACCTAGAACCGGTAGAGATGTCGAGACCTCAACAACGCTAAATTGTCATCTACATAAAAGTGCCACAAAATTAGTTCTTATAATAAAGGTAAAAACTTCTCATTAGTGCACGAAATATCCTGTGTTCGATTCCTAGCTCGAATGGAAATATGTCATGTGATATTCGTGGACGAGATTACAGGTTCGAATTCTGGATAAACCATGGCTGTAAGCCTTTTTTTTAGATAAAATTTTAGACGAACGCCTTAAATCCAAATGCAGGACACTCTGTAAACTTACGGAAACTACATATAATCAACGAACTTTGCGACTCTCTTGAAATTGGATCTGTTTTGAACATCTGCTCTTTCATTCCATGTCATCCTTCATGACGACATGCTCTGTCATTCCTTTTCATCTTAGTCACACACTGATTACTAATTCTGTCGCCTGTGCTCCACTCCCTTCAAATAGCCATCTTTAATTTTGTCTACTGTGGGCAGCCATCTTTGTTGGACTTGTAAAAATTTTCCCACTCGTGTCGGGACTTGGAATATTTTTAACACTACATTGGGCGTAGAGAAATTCCTACTTCGTGCAGGACTTGTGAAAAATTTCCCGTGTTTAGAATGAAAAAAATGACTCTTCTCAACTAATCATAAAGATATTGGAAATCTATATTTTTTTACTTTGAATATTTTACCACTCACATTGAATATATATATAAAAAAAAATTATACCTCACATGGGACTTTTAAAAAAATGTTAACGTAATCTAACATAACCTAACCTTAAATAACCTAACCTAACCATCATATAAGAATTAATTTAGACACCTGATGTTTATTCGCACCCCTCGAACCATCTTGTTCGTCTGCTGACGACTGCATTTGTTTTCTTGGCCACCATGCATACTCATTATAGGTCACCATTTTTGAAGGACTTAACAACCACTTGTTTAATAATTATATTTTTCACATGTACATAGGTCTTTCGCCATATATACTACATATATTATTATTTCATTCATGTACGTCTTTTCACCTTGTCCATAGTACTTAACCACTTATATTGTACTTAACAACCCATATAAAAAATTAAAAATTTATTCACATACTCTAATGAAGATAACTTAACACAGTCCAGAAAAAATCAAACCTAACCCAACCTCAAATAACCTACCACATTCTAGAAAAATCCTAGCTAACCCAATCCAATACAAATAAAAAATACCTACACTAAACAAACCTATAACTACATGCCTCGCGACATATCGACCAGACATACCACTCACTGTAACCTAAGAAAATCTCAGACATACAAACAAACCCTACCATTCTCTATAACACAAGAAAAAAACTCGGCCATACTAATACACCATAACACCTACTCAACCAATTATACATTCCAGGTCGACCCATATCACACAACATTCCTACCAACTGTCTACAAAAGCCCAGAAAAATCAAACCTGAACTTACCTAATCTAGTTCAGATGAAAAGCCACATGCCTCCTATCATTATTTCAGCCACTTAAGACAATTTGACGTGTCTGGACATTAGTAGCACACTTCATTCAAACGCAGTCAATCGTCACTTCGGGTAACATTCACCTCACACTGACAAAGGGATGGTCGTAGCAAATATAATTATAATTAATATCCAATAGTGTCCAAGATAAAGTCAGACCAATAATATCTACCGATAATATCTACGCATTACAGGCCATCCCATTCGACAATCATTCCTACCATCTGTCAAACTAACTTTACTGAAACTAGACTGCCCAACCTACCTAACAACCATACCATCTTCTATAACATAAGAAAAATTCGCCCATACTAATCATCCACACTGCCCAAAACAACATCCATACCATCTGCCATAACTCAAGTGTACCAAGCAACCATACATTCTAGGCTAGCCCATGCCACAATCATTCCTACCATCCATCAAACAACTGATACAAGGACACCCAACATCCCATATTCTATAAATCAAGAAAAACCCAGTCATTACTAATCATCCATACCACCCAACACACTGTCTAAACCATCTGCCATAACTCAAGTGTACCAAGTAACTGTACATGTCAGACCAACCCACAACCTAACACCCATTACATCTGCTCTGCCAATAAACACTATACAAAATATACTAGTCGCCATATCACTTAATAACACTAAAAATACACCACCCATACCATATAAAGCAATTTCAAAACACCGCGACACAATCAACTTCCTCCCATACCGACTGACACCAGCCAAATACACTGACCGCCCATACCAAACACTTCAACTCAAGCATGCCTTAGCATTACAGAACTCACCATCACATACATACTGCCCATGCCGTTTTGACTTACACCGACAATCACCAGACATATATACTGGAAACCATGCGACACAATGTAACAACTATACCATTCATCATAACTCAAGTATACCAAGCCACTTTACAGTTCAGACCAACCCATAACACACACTTCTGCGCACTATTTTACTCATTTGGATTTCACTCTACGTTAGAACGTTGTGACATCAGGCTAGTAAGAACAGCATATTCAAACCAAACCAGAGCGTGTACAGCGTCGGGTGAAAACCACTCTTTGTAAAGATTGCCATCGTGCCACACATCTTTACTTTATGAGTAAGGTTTCCTTTGGTGTACGCTTACACGTGCTAGGAATGATTTTTTATACAGTAATTTGCAAGTGTCTGTAAATTATCAACTGAGAAGCATACCTAAATAATTTAAAAAATAAGTCACATATGTACTTTAGAACGCACTCCACGTAACCAAGTTTGAAGTGTAGCCAGCAGATAGCTCTCTGAGATTAACGTCATAATCCGTTGTTTCGGCATAGTGTGCTCCGTACGAAATTACAATAGCTGCAGGCGTTGAAGGATGCCGGCAAGCAAGCCCCAACTAAATTTTCGACCCAAAAGCGAAGTATCTTCTTTTAGGCCCATCATCTTGTTCATATGACATGACAATACTGCTTATTTATGTACATTTCAACACCAAAAAATAAAAATCTAAGCTCTTTGATGCAATGTTCGATCTACTCTGAAATCACCGCGTATTTCGTAATAGACTATTCACGGTAAACTGATCATTTTTAAAAGCACTGCTTAAGATTTTCTTGTCATGGGCCTGATCACTTTATTCATGCGTCGGTCAAGTGAAACTGTTACATTATTATAAAAGTAAATATTTTACAATCTGTTTATTTTTACACTTCGATGCATTAAAAAAACAAAAAACGAAAGATATAATTTAATTTATCTCAAATTGTTACATAACACTTTTTATTCGATGTTAAGATATGGAACTACTTTCCCATCATCGTTACCAACCTTACTGGGCGCATGTCACTCAGTGCGCCCGTTAAAATATCTGCAGGTAGGAGCAGTGACTTTTTCTAAGGTTGATTTCAAAAGTGCTCACTTTATCGTGAATAGCCTTAAATAGTTCGGAATGGAGAGGAGTGTAGTATTGTATGGTAACTGAAAAAAAAAAAAAACTTATGACATTTCGAGTGTTCTGAATATTTACAAATCATTCGTTACCGCTATTCTTAAAATTGTTGCAGACTCCATTAACCTGACGCTTGTCATTTTGACACCCACTTGAAATCCGTCACGCCTATATGTGTGTATTCTCGAATTAAATGTAATGAATTGATTTGTTAAGATTAAATATGCTATTCTTATTGCATATTATATATGTTAAGTCTTTCGGTATGCGGATATGAACAATCTGCAATTTTCGTTGATCCGAAAGACACTCGATTTCATATATATCGGACTATCGAAGACTCTTATTTAAATGCATTGATTTTATAAAATAAAATAAAAAGTACTGAACCCATGAAAAATTTATTTCAACAGTTAGCACAAGTATAAGCGATAAACACAAGGTTTAATTTCAGTTAAAAAAATCTTTCAAATACAGAACATATACAGGTAACCAGTAATTTTGGGCAAGGAATTTAGAGTAGTAGTGTATTGTTTTAACCACGTAAAAAACTCAATTGCGTGCATTCCGCAAGTACTGCAAAAAGGCGCTGAATTCTCGTTTTCAGTAGGGGGAAAATCTCAAACTTTCTGTTAATATTATCTTTCTCTCACTCCTCTCTCACAAACTATCTCTCTCTCTCTCTCTCCCTCTCTCTCCCTCCCTTTCCCTCCGCGCTCTCTCTTTTTCTCTCTCATACTTTTAATTGTATGTGCATGCGGCCATACACGTATGTAACACTTATTCCATGTGGACCAAGGTTTTAAATATTAAAACAAAATAATTAATACTGCAATTCTGATTTTTTTTTGTTATGTAAAGACCTATCAGCAAGACATATTTTAAAAAAATGTGGCAAGCAATCTACAATAATTTGTTAATACTTATTTTAGTTTATTCGCGGTTTCTTCACACTTTTTTAATCAAACCTTCGAAAAAACATCCTATGTAAACTGTTTGGTTGTTTTCTAAATATATTATATATCACAAGTGTTTTATACTTGTGTTAACATAAAAGTGCCTTATTTTTTGTTAAATTGAATTTATACTTGTATTTTATCTATAAATTACAATATCTCATTTATGACTAATATGAAAATAATACAGAGAGAAAATAAGTGTATTGGTAATGCCTAGTATTGTAATACATTCGTATTACACTAAGTGCGCACGAGTGCGGTGCGTTGGCTATCTGGTGTAATATTCTAAGCTTTGTTTGCATGAGGTGGAGGAGTATCCTGGAAGTATAACTTTAGCAGGGCCTCAGAAAAGTTGGAAGTAACCGTGAACTATACACACTGTAGTAGTGACCAACCACTGTTTATCAACCCAGAAAGGGAGGAGGGTGGGCACCTGCTGGTTGAAAGGTGGAGGGGTACCCACCACCCTTCCCCCTCTATATATTCGAAGCCTATGGCACTACATTGTTACATACGGCTGCCCTGCGTCGCTTCCCCTGCCCCGTCCAGCTCGATCGTGCGAAAGACGGTGTGCCGACGGTATATCTGGTAACCCGAAGAGTGCGCGGAGATTTACAAAGGTGTGTTGCCGCACGTACAAGATAAGGTTATCGGGATTCGTGTGCTCCCGACTTCGAGCCAATAGAGATTTTGGGGTTATCGTTGCAAGAATGCTCCTGCCATCACCCTAGTGTCTCTCGGCGTGAATCGTGGTGTGTGGAACCTTCTGGATCGGGCCAGTTTGTCTATTTAAGCCGCGACGGGCGCCTCAGTCTAGTGTTTGGTACATTGTACGGCCTTAAGAGTCAGGTTTGCGAATACAGCGAAGCGAAGAGAGTGACCAGCGGGTGTGAAGTATGCGGACTGCTAGCATCGGTACAGTGGAGAGTGATACTGTCGGGTAGGATTATTGAACTAGATGCGTGAGTAACGTACATTTTATGGCAATAGACCGATTGAAAATGTGTAAATGAGTGACTAGCCAATATAGTGAAAGTAACTTTAATTAGAATTGAGATAAACATTAAATATGACAATCACTGAGAGTAAGAAGAGTTAATGTGGAGATCGATAGTTCAATGTTATAAATAACAGCTATAGGCTGTTCACGACTACTTCAAACTTTTCTGAAGCCCTGCTAAGTTTCTACTTTCAGGCCATTCCTCCGCCCGATGCAAACAAAACTTTACTAAGTCTAGAAAATTAAAACAAAGGAACACCGCACCCGATTCGTGCGCATTCAGTGTAATGTTGTTTTTCACGAGAACTATTTCTTACTAGGCATTATCAACACTTTTTTTTTCTCCTTGTATTTATACATATTAATTACTAATGAAATATTATATTTTGTAGATAGAACATAGGTAAAAATTATCAGTTTAACTATAAAAAAAAAGGTATTTTTATATCATTAAAATTATAAAACGGTTTTTATATGTGAAATTTTTAGACAGCGACCAAACACGTCATTCCAACAGGTCGATTTTGCAAAGGTTTGATTAAAAAAAGTGTAAATAAAAAGCGAATAGACACGTATGTATTTTTGTATCATTATAAATAAATTGTAAAATAAATGTATAGTTATTTAATTTATATAAAGACGTCGACCCCTCACAAACTCGGATACGCTCCTCCGGCGTCTGCAACAGTATTTTTGTTCCGGCGTGGCGTGAGCACGAGGCTCGCCGGCAACGGCGCAGCTGGTCGGGCGAGGAAGCGACTGTGGACCGGCATCGAGGTCAGGGCGTCTGCTAGCGATCAACGCCTCGTAATTGGAACCGACCATCGACTCCTGGTGCGAACTGGTGATTATCGACACCGGCAGGCCGGCAAGAGATTGTTCTCCCGCGCTTTCTACAACTCGCCATGCGAGCGGCTTGACCACTAGGAGGCGGTTAGACTGCTCGCCTCCCACCACGGCGGATCGGGTTCAATCCTCGCCCGGCTCACTCCGAATTTTCGCAAGTGGAAATCGTGCTGGACGATGCCGCTGGTCGGCGGGTTTCCTCGGGGATCTCCTGTTTCCCCGCCCTTACATTCCGGTGCTGCTCCATACTCACCTCTCTTCACCCTCATCGGCTCTCAAGATCTCGCTGTTAAGAACCGCCCAAATCTCTTCACTCACCCAAAGGCGCCGAGTATGGGGGGAGAGGTTTGATAAGGGGGGGGGGCTCCACTTTGCTACCAGTGGGGGCGTCGCTCCCCCTGGGTTGATAAACAGTCGTTGATCACTAATTAAATTTGAAGTGTGGAATTATAATTTACTGTAAACTGCTTGCCTCGTTCGTTTTTAAAAATGTAGGCTTTCATTTTATAGATATTTCCAAAACAAAAACACAGCTATAAAAATATTTTTATTTTGTCAGTATACCAAATATATTTATTTGCGTGGCGTTTGTTTCAAACGAAGCCTCCGTTTCTACAAATTAATGAAATTTGTTCAATAATTTATTTAGAACGATTTTGTTTGTGCCAAACAAATATTTTATTGTTTCGGTATGTTAGCTATTTGGTGTAAGCAAACGTTGTTATAATCTGTCAACCAAATAATATGTTTGGTTAACTGCGATATATATTTTAACAAAGGATTTATTTGCAGCAACCAAAGATTTTGTTGGCGACACTAATCCACACTGAGAGAAAGGCCAACAAAATGTGTGTTTTCCAAAAATATATTTAGTTTCCCGAGCAATATACTTAGTTGAGTAAACAAAACTTGAAAAAAAAAAAAAACTAAATTAATTAAGTTCATCTAACAAAATACGCGTTTGAATAATAGAACCTCTGTGATGGGCCAAAAGAAAATAGTGTCTCAACAAAATATTATGTTGACTCAACTGTTTGGACACTCATTTGTTTGTCTTCGGTCGAAAATACAGCTCTAGTGTTTGTTTCTAAGTTTCGTGACAATTAGGTTAGTAACAGTGTTTGTTAACGTATATACTGATGTTTAATAATGGTATAAGCATCCTAATAAAAAAAAAGTTCAACAGGAAACCAAAAAGTAAAACTGTAAAACTTGAAATATTTATTTGCACAAGTTATTCTGTATGTGAACGGTATACATTTAAAAACATTCTTTTTGTATACGCAGTTACTTTAGCTGAGGTTGCTAGGGCGTAGCGCTCGAACGGAAACGATCTAGGTTTGAATCTCGGTCAGACTTCCAATTTTTTTTACTTACCGAAAACTGTTTAATATACGTAGAGCAAACAAATATTTTGTTGCACCAACCAAATATTTGCTTGGGGCAACCGAATATGAACAACAACATATTTGGTTACAACCAAATATTTTACTGTTCCTATCTAAAAAAAACTTTGCTTGATTTAACAAAACCTTTTTCTCGGTGCAGTAATATTTCATTTTAAACTATTTTATTTACTATTTAAAACCTTGGCCCACAGCTACGGAATCGCCCAACTGTCGCTTAAGGTCGCACGAGCTACCAAACTCTCGGCTCTTAATTCTCTCAGCTCAGAGGCCCGCATGTGGTATTTATACCTGAGGTAGGTGCCGTTTAGAACGTTCTCTGCAGTCCAAGATGTTCTGGGAAAAGTAATGGTGATGAATACGATATTCCTGCGTGATAAATGGAGAAATATGAGCTTCTCAGGGTCAGCAAGACGCGAACTGCGATAACTTTATAGGCGCGTGGGCGACGTCCTTTATGATAGGCAGCTCGCTTCGTCTAACGTTACAAACTTGATTTCCAGCTCTCGGCGCCTTTCCACGCGAAGGAAACACTGAGCAGCGACATGCAACACTAGTGCTTCAAAGAAGCCATTTTTAGCCATGTTGAAGAGTTCCAAAATGATGTTTCTAAATTATGTTTCTATAATGAACATGATGTTTTGAAAGCACTCGCCTGAAAGTACTTTTCTCATCTGAAAAGTTTGTTCTTTTCATAAATAAGCACAAGGAGTGCAAGTTTAATAGTTAGGTTTTAAAATAAATGCAGTTGAAACACTCTGCCACGCAGCTCATGCGCCAGATAGACCGGAACCTTAACATTGGCATTTAGTGAACAGTTTATCATATCTTATAAAACCACGCAATGATTGTTCTAAGAGTATTTTGCCACTGTGAATTTCACTTAACCAGATGGTTGCTTGCGACTTGCGACAAGGAAGAATTCCATGCTGACGGGGTTTAAATTTTTCACAGGTCATTTTATTGTAGCAATGTCTAGAATATTATTATTATTATTATTTTTTGCTTTTGGATGAAATTAATTTAAGAAGGGATATGTGTGTATGTGTGTGTGCGTGCAAAAATCAATTGAATACGTTTCATCTTTCAATACAATATAAACTTTCTACATTGATTATACACAATACATAATATTTAATGTAATAAAGTAACACACCAATATATATTTTAACTGTGGGAATTATAGTTACTTTCCGCAGCTAGTTCTGACGCATGATAAAATATGAATTTTTTTTCTTGCACGTAGTATTTTATCTGCTCGTAGTATATTTCCCGTGGCCTGGGGAAGGATTAAAGGCATACATCCAACGAATGGTTTTATGGCTGTATAGATCAAGTTGTATATATATATATATATATACATATACATATATATATATATATAATTTATAAACACACACGATATAAAATATACACTTGCAAGACATTAAACAAAAATAAAAACCTTCGTTGTAAATTTAAAAAATACTGTTACTGTTTTCAAAATAGTACATTTTTCGGGAAAGAAGCTTCCAATATTGTCGAAAAAGCACAGCTTATTTTACAGTATACAAAACTGATTCTAGCGAAGAGTAAATAACTGTTGTGCAACGAAATCTCTCTTAATTTGAGTAATTTTTGCTGGATACCTGTTACTTAAATCATTCCCATCGAGGATTTTCGTAAAACCAAATATTCTATATTTATATTCAAATGTCGGGTGGAAATTGCTTTCGTCTTCGGCTCAGTTGATAAGGAAATTAAATAACTATTCAAGTTAGTGATAAAATACTTTATACTACCGAATTGGGCATGACAATCAGTTTTTAAAAATGTGACTCTGGAATTGTAAATACGATTTCATATTATAAATTAGTCTTAAAAAATTCCAAACTTTAAAAATATTTAAATTTAATTTATTTTAATTCGCTATTGAATTGCAACATTAGTTCATGCTATAGTTAGCGTGCGCTACCACTGATAAGAGAGTTACAGTAGTTGTGAAAATAGAGAGTAATTTTTAATTATCTTGCAAAATTTAGTTCAAAGCCTTAATTTACGTCACTCAGTGTACAGTTAAAGATGGTTGTCGGCTGAGTGCTAATTCAAAATTATTCTTATAATATTCGGTCTAAAACCATTCAATACCTGTATAGATAAGAGAGATTGGCGCATTTAGCTTCAAAAGATCACCATTTGGAGGAAGAAAAATATCTGATAAGTTTTAAATTTTCTTAGGTTTGGCAGGCTGTGTTAAAATTTATAAATCTAATTGAATATTAGTAATTCTATGTGAATAAAATATGACATCACGCATGCAGTCAATTTTCTCTGTATTTTCTCTGTATGGCCCAAATCTGTATATTGATTACAGAAATATAGAAAGTCAACAGAAACATTAAAGTGGCTAACATTTTAAAAAATAAAATAAATTTTTGAAAATTATTCAGCCTGGCCCATAGTCAGGAATGGATACTGACAGTAAGAAAACACAACCATTCTCAGTTTTAATCTGAGTGAACATAAGCATTTGAATAAATTGAATAAGAGACATTACATTAGTTTCAGTTATCATTTTAACAAGTACTTCATCATTAAATAAGCCAATAAGTCATATTTGCTTCCAAAGAAGAAACATGACAATACTGTTACATGGGACGCGTGAGGGGCGTATCTCAGTTCGTGAGGGATGGAGGTCTTAATAAAAATAAAAGAACTAAATTCAATAATTATATTTTTTCTCAGTGCTAAAAACAGTCAAACATCTGTTATTTACTAGTCTGAGTGTCCTATTAATTCTTATTATTCTTATTGACCGCAATGTTTAATTATTATCTCCATTTAAATTTAAGTCTTTATCACAGTCTTTGGTCTTGCTAATGTCCCTTAAACTGCTCCAATTATTTCCACACGTATAGTTACAACTGTCTATTTCCATCGTCCCGAATGTCTTTTCACTCACGCATCCAGTCCACAGTCAGATCAGTCCCACTATTCACTGCACACAAACTCGCCGACGCAACTCTCGCAGATCGCTGCAGTCGTCCCTCGCCGCCCCGGAATCGCCCAACTGTCGCTTAAGGTGCCACGAGCTGCCAAACTCTCGGTTTTTAATCACTCTCCCCTTAGAGGCCCGCGTATGGTATTTATACTTGAGGTAGGTGCCGTTTAGAACGTTCTCGGCAATCTAAGATGTTCTGGGGAAAGTAATGGTGATGAAAACTACGTTCCTGCGTGATAAATGGAGAAACATGAGCTTCTCGAGGTCAGCAAGGCGCGAGCTGCGATAAGTTTATCGACGTGTGCGTCGGCGTCCTTTATGATAGGCCGCCGCTATAATATAACTGCTCTCCTTCACTTCCACTCGCTCGCGCACCACCACCGAGGCCACTCGTGGGCTTGTTGGTGGCTATTTAAAAGCCCCACAATACTCTAAATTCCTGTTTTAAATTAACAACTATGTGGGAGTTTGCTATTCCCGCCTTCCAGCCCCCCTCCCCCTCCCTGCAGGCAGGGGGAGTAAGGTAAACATTTACAACCCGTCTACTGGGGAAACCTGGTAGACAAAAAGTAGCTGCGGTTGGAGAAACAGCCGCAAGCACAGTCTGATATGGGGCAGTGGGCGGAGAGGCTTGCCTTTCCTAACCCACTGCATTAAATGATAACACCAATTCGGTGGTCTGTACTCTGAGCTTCGGCAGTGATGAAAAGCGGCGACTCGCTCGCGCGGGATGCGAAGCCACGAGCGCGTAACAGTACCAACAGACTTGTATATAACGGAGTGCCATAAATTCCTGCGCTGAAAATTGCGTCTTTTTTTCCTCTCAGAATCACGAATTACGTAACTTCAAACGCCACCTGAAGCATAATCAGTTGTGAAAGCAAACCAACTTCGGAATCGAAGGCGTGAATTTAGCGCCGTTGTGCCTGCTACCGTGTAATAAAAGAGGCCACGGACTGCGAAAGGTAACACGAACACGGCTTCACAGAAACGATCGGCTTTCGTCTCGTTCCACCTTGGCTGTTGAAAATTGCACGTCTCAAGTTGCCCGCTGATAATTCAGCACGGGCGGTTGACGATCGCGATTAATATTTCAAGATTTTTTTTTTTCTTCATAAGTACGGTCTCGGGTGCACGGTTGCAAGACAGCCTCGTGTTCTACACGCAGGGACGCAACATGTGGCTTCGACTGGCAGTCCTGTTGCTAGTGACCGGGGTACTTAAAAACACAGCGCTCCTTAAAAGACACTCGCCGGTTGCGGAATAGCTCGCAGATGATAAGTCTGCGAGACCGCGCGACGGCCGCTGAAAGTTGCAATTTTTAATCGACGGCTTATTAACGACCGGTGTGAGGCACCGCCGTATAATTCCGGACTAATGTATTCATGCGCGGTGAACTGAAATGGGGTCTCGCCCGCCCTTCCACCACGACGACACGGGGTCCCGAGGTCGGGCGTAGGGAACGTAGCGGACGTTGCTGGCAGGTGAGTTTTCTCGAGTGTTCCCGTTTCCTCAACTAAGACGTACTACAGACAGTAGCGCCGCAACTGTACCACGGGTGCAACTGACAAGGAGGATGTGCGTGAAAAGTGAAAAGGCGTACTCATGTGCATTTTAGTACAGGATTAGGGTATCGTCTAGTCAATAAAATTAACAGCTTAAAGCACCTGCACTGATAGGGCGTTTCTTTACCTGTCGCCCACAGAGGTAGACGTACTGTAATGTCCGTGTGGTTAAGAGCATTGCGTTAAGTATCGACAGTACACGGAAGATTGTTAGCAAAAATATACAGAACGGGACTAAATTCTACCTACAAACTTCGTTTGGCGATTCCTTGTGCAAAATGAAGTGGAAAATATGTGGGACAATTTCTACATAAACTGAATATGAAGGGAGTTATGAATAGAGTTTTTAAATGTTTTTTTTTTTTTTTTTTTTTTTTTTNCGAAATGAAATGAAATTACAATTCTTCGAACAATTTTTTATGTTATCGGGATATTCACTCTAAGAGCAAACTCTCATTAATACCAAACACTGTAATGAATATAGCGAGGATGGCCACCATCTTATTGCAGACACCTTTCTTGCTATAAGGATTTATCAAGGTTTGGTGCTAATTTTTTAAGCAGTATGATCTAATAGACAAAAATGGCTCTTGTTGCAATCAGGATTCACAGTTTTCTTGTAAAACGCACCCAAAACTTTCGGCGGCAGGGATACAGTTCCAGATGCGTAGGCAATGCGCCAGCACTTCCTGCAGAGAATGACACACTTACTGTGACCAGAAACAAACAGGCAGATTCAGTTCTGTAATATCCACCATCGTCTGTGCAGTAAGCACATCAGCTTACCACAGACGCATGTAGGTAGTATTGCCTACGTGCTAGGAACTCTATCGCTGCAGCAGCAACTTTGTGCACGTCTTACATGAAAACTGTGGGTCACATATATTTAAGTTTTTAACCTAAAATATGCAGCTTTAAATTGTATGCACTTTAATTTCGTTCCTAGTTCAATTGGTATCATCAGGATTGTTAACACAAACAGTACGTATAACCGCACTCACTTCGCCACATTTCATGTGCAGTGTAAACGTCAAAACTGAGCGCCATTATGGTTACGTGGAAACGAAATGAAAGTCTGAGTGTTACCGTTACCTGGTAAAATTATATTCTTAAAGATGAAAATCGTATTAGAGACTGTAAATTTTATTGTTTTCATTCGTTCATATGTTATTTATTTATCTGTTTAAGAAAATATTTACTTACAAACGTATTACGTAGTAACAGAGCAGTCGAAAACTATGTCACCGAAGGACCAGTAACACATTTGATTAAAACATCAGTGAAAAATGTCTCGTATTCAGTAAGTGACGGAAAACGGGTGTATTTTTACTAAATGTCCAGATGAAGTGTTTGACAATAACTTTTTGGTCAGCCAAATTTCTCTTTATGATTGAAAAATATATGTATTCTCACTGATTCAGTCATAGGTTGTTCTCGATCAAGTCAACATATCCAAAAGATATGCACTATAAATTCGAATCAGTGGTTTTCCAATGAAATTCAACTACTCGAAACAGCTCCACTTAGAATCAGTGGTAAACCACTGATTGTTTCAGTGAAAAAATTTCACTGATTGAATTAGTGACGTGAAACAATTCCACTGGTTGGATAAGTAACGGTTAACAGAAGTGGCGAATTAAATATTGTTTTCATTGAATTTAGCCAAATATTTATGAGAAATAAACATATTTACGATAGTTTACTATTTATTTAGTGCAATTTACCGTAATTTTAAAAAGTAACAAATTTTCCGCAGGTGGCCGGGATTTTACACACCCACCTTTTTCACCATCTGAGCTACCAATTCAATTAAGAAGGAGGAAAATATGTCTTACAATTCGCATCGAAAGCGTGTAGTTTTAAATTGTACGCCCTTACTTTTCATTTTTGGTTTGATTTGTACCGTTAGGATTCTTAAAACGAATAGTACATACGAGTGCACTCTCTTCGCCACATTCCATGCGGTTTTGAACCTTCAAACAGAGCGCTGTGATGATTTCATGACATCAACGAAATGAAAGACGTAAAACCGAAATGAAAGACTGCATGTCTATGAATGGTGTTTTGAAATACGAAACACAATTTAGAAAGTATTTTGTATTGGTTTTATTAGTTTATGCGTTGTTATTTCACTTGATACGCGTTGTTTAACGGCCATTTTTACACATTGTTTGGAGGCCATTTTTACACGCTGTTAAACGGATTCATCAGCCAAAAAACAAATCACTCAAAAACAGTGCAAAATGGCTGATGAATCAGTGGGAAATGTCACTGAATCAATAAGTGAAGGAAAACGGTCATTTTTTTCGCTGACTCATCAGTTAGATTCATTGAAGTGACTGTTAAATCAGTCAGATACTGTTAACTGATTGAAACAGTGAAATTATTACTCATTCAAATTTAGAGTGTGCTATCTATTGGTGATTCATGATAAACAAATGCATTTTTATTACTTTTCGAAACATTACTTACCGACCGGGAACGGACGGTGGATTACCCACATATTTTTTTCGCACACATTTCAGACAAATATTGGCATAGATCATCTCTGCACTGTAAGAAAGTGTTTGCGAATTTCCCTTACCTATGTAAAGGCACAATATGCAAGTATAAATGGTAACTTTTCACTGGACATCTATGGCGGGAGTGCTAAATGCACACCTAATTTAGCAAATTCGTATGGCATCCTCATATAATTCCGGAATGCTGTTTGGTCTATTCCCCAACGCCATGCTTAGGATAACAATTTCGTTACATGTTTGGGAATTTTAACGGCCTTGCCTACCAAGCCGGCAGCCGGGAACTTCAAAGGGGGAGTCAATGTTAAACGAAATTCCTTCTCACTGCGTCAATTTCAAAGATAACTATTTCAAACAAAAAAAAATTGACACGACTTTCTCAAAGAATATTGCTATATAAAATAAATTTTAAAAATATTATTTTTCGTCTTTTTTTGTTATTTGTAAATTTCAATATTATATTTTAGAAAAAAAAATATATTAAACAAAACAACCGGCAAGATATTTTAACATAGCTACATTCCTTAATAATTTTCGCGTAGAACACTTTTTGTTTGAATTATTTATCTTTAAAATTGACGCAACGAGAAGGAATTTCATTTAACATTGATTCCCATCTGAAGTTTGCGGCGGCCAGCTTGGTAGGCAGGGCCGTTAACAAAATAACTACAATGCCTGCTTCTGGTACTAAATTTTGGTAATCTGAAAGCATGCAACTTAATTCCATACAAGTTGATACAAATCAAGTGCCAGTTTTTCAAACAGAAAGAAGACTATTACAGAATCAACAAAGTCTACAGAATCAGCTAACAAATCTACAACACGAATAACAAACCACCAAAATCACACCTATGCAAACGAAATAAATGAACAACGAGACGCTTCATGGCCTAAAAATCTGTCCCCATGTTCATATATAGCACTAAGTTGCCGAGAACCAACGTAGCAAGATTTGTTAATATTAGACAGTGGGGTGATGGTCGTAAAAAAGCTATTGAGGGGCAAATAAAATAATCCCCCCTCCCCCCCCCCAAATTAATATATTAATAAGCACGAACGAAACTATAATACAATAACATCACATGAACGTTAATATAATCAAATGCAATTCAAGCGAGGAATGATTTGCGACAGGCTTTCTGTGTGGCACCTTACATAATTTGTTTTTGCCGCGGAAGTCGAAAGGAAATCAGCGATTCTCAAGCGCGGCCATTTATTGCTCTCAACAAATAGGAAAATATCCCGTGTGTAGCATGTAAAAACATGTCATATACAAGAAAGCCAAGTCTAATAAAGATTTAGGAATTAACTTATTGTTTTTTAAGAGTATTAAAATACAATGTCAACGAAAAATATAGTTTTATCTTACTACGCTTTCCCGTTTTGTATAGTTTTACAGAAATGTCTTCCAACTGCCTATTCTTCACCAGTCGTAAACACGCACCTGGGCTGTGATAGCCCTTCTAGATAGTAAGCGAGGGACACAAGCAACATTTCCTTTTTGTTGTACAACACGATTAAGATTTCGCTTACATTTCAGGTCATCGTAGAGGTGGTTGCAGCCGAGTTGATGATGAAGTTCACAAGTGGAGACATTTTTATTTCCAACTTTTTCTCTAGTAGTTTCAGTCTGAGTAGTGAACGTTATAATTCCCTGCACAACCTCATGTTGGTCATATGTACGTTAACACACTGTATTTTTGTTATAATCATCCATGCAGTCTCTGTTTTAACTGCCAAGTTCATAATAATTTATGCACTGGTGTTTAGCCATCGTTTGTGTATATTAGAAGCTACTACTCCTTAACGATCATTCGCATCAAGTTTCTGTTTGATGTCAGAATAATTGCGTCTTTTTTTACTAAAATATTTCAATAAAACCCGACAATTTTTGTTTTAATAACATCTCCGCTTTTAAGCTGGCAGGCTAATAGGTGGCGGCTTACAATACGAAATAATCTAAAATTAAGTATAAGCGCGGCACATGTAGATATCGCTTGCCTGGTAATCGAACCAATAATAATCCGCTCTGAAGGTAACTCGTAAGCGACCTCGCTCAAAAAGGTCGCATCGCTGGCATTAGGGCTGTCCCATGTTTCGATATAGCGATAATTAGCTTTGTTAAAATAAAATCGCATATAAAATTTTGAAAAATATCGATATTGTTGTCGCAGTCGATATTTCCGGTTTAATAGATATAATAGAAAAATTCGACGTATTATTGATCATATTCGTGGTAATATTATCATCCATAAATGTTATTTTAAAAAATATTGCTTTTTTGTATTTTATAATACGTCATACTAATTTCGCTGATGATTTTTAAATAATATTATTAATATCCACTCGGCTGGATCGTCACTAACAGTAACAGACCGTCTAGTACCTGGACCATCATGGCTTGAAATGTGGATGAGGGCATTTCAACCCGAATGGCATCGCATAGAATTGAAACCCCCATCCTTCTGGCATGGTGAATGCAGTTTTGTGTTTGTCTTCTGGCTTCACTGGAACCTGTCAGATCCAGGGATGACATGATTTTGGCATTTCCTAGGATGTTGAGCGCATCCTTAACGCTGATGTAGGGGGCGGGCACTTTCGGTGACCAGTTTGAGAGGTTGAAAATCGACGCAGAAACGAAATATTCTATCTTTCTTCGGCGTCAGTGTGGTTGCCAAATTATAGCGGCTTTCTGTTAGTTCTATAACCCCCTCCGCTAACATCTCGCATCGCATATCTGTACTCGGATGATCTTACTCTGGTGGCTAAGGTAGCTGTGTGCTGGTGCGAAAATGGACTTGACATGTTCTATTGTTATTGCGTGCTCCGCGATGTTGGTACATCGTAACGGATCCGCAGCTGCAAATACATCCCGTCCTTCCTCCAGTACTCGCTGTATCATAGCACTGTTAGCTGGCGGTACCTCGTGGTCCGTATCGTCAAGCTTGATGTGGATGCATGGTTCCTAGGGTGGGGGTCTAGATTGTAGGCTGCTCTATGCTCCCTTGTACCGAAATTGATTCTCCTAGCTGCTCGTTCAATGATCGAGTTTTGTACGATTAGCCATGGGAGATCGAGAATGATGTCATCGTGTAGCTCGTTGGTAAGAAGTGCTAATGTGCTTGTCTCGAGGTCGCGTATGCGTGCTATGATGTTGGCTTCTCCCATGGTTTCCCCGCTATTGTTGGTTGTGTCTAAATGAGTGGCTTCACTGTGAGGCCGCAGAGCTCTAACGTAGAAACCTGGCCGTACAATGTTGTGGGATGCGAATGTGTAAATAAGGGCATAGAACTTCACACTGTTCACGCGCACTGGAATACATATGAACTTACTAGGGATAGGTTGTTGATCTGCGAGTAACTGCTCTAGTAGGGCCTGTTGTGGGGTGAGAGTCGGGATCAGCTCGTCGGGACTGGAAGGTGGCGACGTCCGGTCGGCCTACCTCTTCTGCTCGTTTCCCAGCAGTGGTGGACTGTCCTTCGCATCTGCTGCCTTCCCCCTTTTTCATTCCAGGGCAATCACTATGCCAGTGATACTGCTCTCCTCGACAGTTTTTGCATGGGTAGGGTGGCTTCTTCATTGCCCTTGTTGGTTACTCTGGGTTTAATTGTTTTTGGTGGTGGTTATGACACGGCGGGTAGGTGTGTCCTTCCAAGTCGCACCATTGTTGCCACCACTGCAGTAACTGGCTTTGCTTCCACCGATCTTGCTGGTTGTTTAATGCGACGTGCTCTCCTCGAGGTCTTGGTTTTCACGGTTGGTGTCGTACAATATCATTATCGAGAGCATGAATGCCTCTAACAGGCTGTATATAAATGGGACTAGTGCACTGCGGTACTCCGGTAGGACTGTTCCGGCTACTACCTCCAGTACCTCAGTCACCACCATACTTGAGTGGCACTGTTGTACCAGGTGTACCTTTCGCTTAGCAAAAGCCATAGAGTTTCGTGGGCCGATTGTTTATCGAGTACTGTGCGACTGTGTGCATGTAAAGAAGAGAAACTACCATCATATCGGCACTGGTATGCTGATAAAAATTTGTTTCATTTCGTGCCATAGTGGTTAACCAACCACCACCATTGTAATGCATCTCCGCTCAGTTGGTCCCAAATGATTAGGCTACTCATTCTCGCAAACAACGTAACGGTAGAGAGGAGTTGTACAGTCCTCGAGGATGGTCTGGGGATCCTATATAGGTAAACCCACAGACATCGGTAATGATTGAAACCATGCTGTTGTGTTATTAGCTGTTTGAGTGCTGTTTTGCTTCTGCATGTTTTCCCTTTTCTGACCTCGCTCGGGTTGGAATGGGTATGATGTAGCCTGTGCAAGCAGTACAATGAAAACAGTGGCGGGGCATGAATTCTGCGTGGCAGTTTGTGTTGCCATATATCGCGCACGACACATTGTGCATGGGTGGCATTCATATGAATGCTCTATATCCGTTATCAACTCATTCGTGGGAACACACCTTTGGTGAGCCTGATACCCACACAGCCGGCATTTCACTACAACATTCCCTGCACCATAGCACATGGACTGTTGATATTGTGTGTTGGTTGTAATTTATTACCACTGATTAAGTGTAGACAGTCCAGCATCGCTTATGATGGACTGTCATAACACCACGTGCACACAAATTGTCCCTCGTAAACGTGCGCATGTTCCTGCGGTGCAACACACTGAGGGTGGATGGCTGATTAATATGTACACAAGTTATCATATTCTGTCCTTTCCCGTCGTACCATATACAATTTGTGCACAGTTTGTACGGTTGTAATTGTGTTGTTGCAGTTTTGTTTGTGCTTCTATAATGTTCTGTTGTTTGCACTGATATGGTTTTATCATTAGAAGATTCGCAAAACCGGGGGCTTAGAATAGGTGTATGCAGCTCCAACACAGCTAGCTCTGCTGGTATTCCTATGGATGTTTGCAGTATTGTGGTACATTGTACTTGATTTGTATGATTAATCGAGGTACGTGACTTTCGATTACTATTTGTGTGTGTGCACTGCCAAGTAATGACATTCTTCCTAAAAAAAATTCTATGGTGCTTGTGCTCGTGAACAGGCGCACATACCTGTTACACAGGACTGCCGGATTTCCTGCGGAAGTGTGCATAGACATATTTTCCCTTTGTGTGTTTGCATCAGCTAAGCGCGAGAGACAAGGCGCAGTAGTTACTGTTCGTAGCTACAGCTGACGCGGGGTCGTGGACCTCCGCGCGCGGCAGTCCACCCTATCGATCCCTGAGCAGGTAGGAATGGCCCATAATAAAGGTTGTTGGGGGTGCAGCATGCACGCCCTCGTATATCTTCGTCATCGCATGGATCCCTTATTCTCTAGTGGCACGTGATGTCACTGGGATGGTGTGATGGAGTGGTAGAAAATGGCAGTTTCCTTCAGGAATGCAGGGTGCAATTGTCTATGGCTGTTGTTAATCACATGCATGGGTGGGAAAGCTCCCTTGATGAAATGTAGATTGAACATTGTCCCTAGCAAAAACTTATATATTCTCTGTATTAAACAAGCTACTTAATTATTCATGACAACACACATTCGTGCTGTTAGGTTTAAGGGCACTTAGTGCTGAGAAGGTGTCTATCCGAGTCCATAAACCTGTTGACTGCTACACAAATAAACATGTACACTTTTACAATCTCTATTCCTAATCAATTGTAAACTGAGATGCCCGCAGTCAGGTGTTGCCTGTGGGGAATAAACTTAGGTTGGCACGGGTGAAGCCGGTGCTTCAAGTAAGAAGACATTGACAATTCACTTTAACGTAATTTTTAATTGCATTTAGTAGCAGTTAACTTGTGGTTTGCACTTTTGTGTAAACTGAGAAGGATTTTGCTCTGTTTTTGGGGACCACTGACACTCACAAACACTTTGTGTTGCACAATGGCATCAGGGGTGCTACGAAGCCTGGTGTTGCCTTCACACATACTACACCCTGATGGCAGAGCGCTGAGTGTGAGCATGCATGCCGGTCGATTGGGATCCAAACTACAAGGCTGTCCTGTTGTCACCCAGGTGGTCGTATTAAAGTTGTACTGTCAACTGACTCTCATGGTGTTGGGTGAAGCAGGTGATTTCCCCAACACCATCGAGAGACTGTAGCTGATGGCCATGCCCATTGTTCTTGTCATCACGGTGCTTGGCCGTTGTATTGTAGTGCAGCGAACTGTCTCGGAAACCAGTGAGTTTGGGTTCATGTCACATTATCAATGGTATAAAAATTTAATTACTTTATTTGATAGTTTTAATATTTTAAAAGGTTTTTAAAATAATTTCATATCTCTCCAAGGAATTGAAAATTACAAATAAAATAAATCATCACAAATCACTTTCTTATGATCTGCTCTTTTTGCATTATCTGATATATTTTTATCTCCAATATCTATAGTATATTCCATTGAACACATTAAATAAACATGGATGCTTTTGTTGGTGGCACATGGGCTTGAAACTTTTCCACGAGATATGTACCCATTCTGTAAAATAACTAGTTTTGTAATTTAGTATTGCCTCTTAATATACCTAGAGGAAGGGTCACGACATGTATGGGTGTAGCCAGGGTGGGCTGTGGTGGGCACCCCCTCCTCCGAAAAATTATAAATAACTGAATTATGGAGATCATTAATTGAAGAAAGTACCAGATGTATTACACTCCACATACCACAAAATATAAGTACATGTTCTGTAATAACAAACCAATGACAAAGTATTGGAGATGCTTTGTGAAGATAAAATCATTTCAGAACAATATACTATCGCTTTTTAATGATTTTATGACTTTGTCACAGCTGACGAGATAAAGATTTGGCATGTATTAAAACACAGGCGTAGAACACACATTAAAATCAAGCGCCCCAAATTACTGCATGAACTTCGTTAAGTTACCAAGAACGACAGCTAATTGTGAACACTCAGCATCGTCAGTTAGTTGTTCTTTTATTCTTATTATTTGTGGTCGTAGCTTTATACATATGTAGTGTTGTGTATTCAAAATGGATATTAAAGATTTTTGAGGCAGTTTAATTTTATTTATTTATCTGGTAAGTGTTTGTGCGAAATTATTGTAGACATAATTTATTTATTCACTATTTTTTTTCACCTGTTGTAGAATATCAGCGAAGACTTGCTATAGTATAAAATATTACTTGAATAAGAACTAAAACATCAAATTTAAATTAATCCAATAAATATTTTAATATTAGTACATTTTCTCTAAGAATCAACAACCGCAATTCTCCTCCTTCCACAGACTGAAATACAGTATATAATGAGTGTGTGTGTGTGTGGGTGTATACACACACACCACACACAGCCACCCAATAAATTAGATTTTTTTCCCCTCCCCAACACTTAAACGCCATTTTTTTCTGATTGAAATCCTGCTTATAAATTTTCTCTAAAAATTAAATTTTGCCCCCCTTCTTGCAAAACCCAATCTGCCTAAAACCACCCACTCAATTACTCGAATAATTTTATGTTTAGCTTCGCTGATTACGAAACATGAAAGACAATTATGCCAAATTGTGTTTTCTAATTTCTTATAAATTGTATACAAATCAATCTAACATCTGGAACCAAATGGGATTGATCCCTTATTATAATTTTATTCCGTTAGTTTCAAAATTAGCCAGCTGAAATACGCTATTCCTTATGTGATCCTATACAGTCCTGTGACCGCAAAGCTAAGAGCCTTGTGTTTTATGATGATTATTGTATAGAGCGCTGTGTTTTGTTTTCGGCCGCTCTCGTATACATGACAATCTGTGCCAAGACTGCCAGTCAATTTTTTTCATATTCGAAATAGAAGATTTGGCGCGATGTAACAAAATTGTTTCATTTGTTTCTAGACAATACATTTTAATTGCCTATGTTTGAAGGGATACAACAAAATTTTGGTAACGTAAAATAATAAAATTTACCGTAAGATCTTCATTCTCTGGATGGAATTGAGTTTCTAAAGACGGTGCGTAGTTACATTTGTTCGTTATTGGGTGGTATTTAGGTTAAGTATTGCAAGTCTTTAGATCTTATAGGTTAGTATAATATGTTAAGTTGTTTTAGAGGTGATTTCTTCTGTTTACAGGAAATTTTCATTGTTTTCGCTTTTCTTTACCATAACCTCTTTGCTCTTCGTATCCGGTCACGTTCAAATTTTTTTTAAATTTGCGATAGCAGTTATATTTCGCACTATATGTAAATCCCATTGTTATTATTCTAGACTTTTTTCTGTAGCTTTTTATTAGTAAGTTATAACCTATCAACAAAAGCACGCATGTAATTGAACACGTAATTTGGCAGAATGGTGGGTAAATAATACTTGAAGCATCACGGATTTTCAAGTGTTTCACGTTTACTACCAACAAAAAACTGCGGGCGTTCCTTAAATCACTGTTTTGGAAATTTACTCCCCTGGTGGCTTGGTAAGTTTTATTTGGCTATGCTTGAACAGTACTTTTTAGAGTGAAGGGGGCTGTGCTTGAACATCATTTACACAGGATCACAGTAATTAAACAGACAGTAAAAACTTAACTGCAACATACCATAAAGTTGGGTTTAGTTTGTTTAGATCTACATTTGACAAGGCTAGGCACCAGCAGTACACAAGTCTTTCAATTCCCGAACTAGCATGCAATACTAGGATGCTAGCGCTGTTGTGTTAATGTTTTTACCGCCATCTACTTCTGCATGGTGGTGTACTCTTCGGCTCAGATCCCCTCCATTTTCCTCCCCATTCCCCCTCTTTGCTTTCACCTTCCTCCGTGCATCACAATTTTTGATTGGCCAGGATACACTAGTACCTGATGGCTTAACCACCTTAGCCTTCGTCCAGCAGTTGCCAACGCCTACATTATGTTACTGAGCTGACGCTGTATACCAGTTTAGCTACTGAGCGATGGGGCAGTAAAGCGATACATCTTGGAGAATGCTAACTTTGCGGTTGGGTTTTAAATGTTTTTTGTAATTTGTGACATAGTGGTGTATTTTGGGTGTGCAGTAAGGCTTAACAATTTGAAAATTAATTTCTGGCTTGAATATGGTGTCGCGTTGCTGTCTCTCTCTTGTTTTAACGTGTCGTGTTTGTCGCCCTAGTATTTATGGTAATTATCCATTTTAAGGGCTTTTCTGTAAAAAAAAAAAAAAAAACCCCTGAAAAGTGGTATATTTCCACTCTACTAATTACGCAGAACACGAATATACTAGTGTCATTAACGTATGACTAATTTTGTAATATGTGCCCACCTAACCTAACAGAACCTAACCCCACGATGAGTGAATCACCATTTTACATTTTTAAACTAACCTAGGATTGTAGGGTTTTAAACTAACCTCGGATTTTAGGGTTTTACACTAACCTAGGAATGTAGGGTTTTACACTAACCTAGGANAGGAATGTAGGGTTTTACCCTAACCTAGGATTTAAGGGTTTTAGACTAACCAATGCGTAAAACCCTACAATCCCACTAATGTAGGATTGTAGGGTTTTAAACTAACCTAGGATTTTGGGGTGTTACACTAAACTACGAATTTAGGATTTTAGGGATTTAAAGGAATTGTAAAACACACCAAAAGAATATCAATTTACTCACCTAGGTAGGCTGCTGTTATAATTCCTCTGTCTACTGACAATTCAACCTTACCTCACTCGACGAAACACCATGTTCCACTAAAACGCCACACACATGAATATAACACACAGAAGCATTAGTTTTTTGCTTTCTCCGTTTTAAATCCGCTGGATTGGGACGTTACGACTCATCACAGCAAAGACGCAATGGCTACTGAACTTCAAAATTTTCCGTTAAAAACGTGCCATAGTGACGTAACAATACCCAGGAGCCAATACCGTGATGGCAGGAATCATGACGTCACCACAAATAATGGCGCCCGCAGTAAACAAAGCAGCGGATTACTGTTTCTTTTAACTATTTTATTTTATATGTTCTACTTATTTTAACAAGACCCCTTCCTAAATATGAACAAGGTAAGCTGTGCAGAACCCATTAATGCTACTTGTGTTGGTCTAGGACGTTTCGTTCAGAAAAGCTGCTAACTGGATGATTACTGTATTTAGGAGTATACATTTTTTGCTTTTCCAAGACTATATCGTTGGGGTGTATATTTTTTAATGTTTTTTTTTCTTTGTAATTTTTAACGGTTGGTGCCGTAATTATTTTCTATACCTTGTAATTGTTGGTAATTAGTAAGTTTAGTGACTTTTCTAAAGGAAATGTCCTAGATAAACAAAAGTAGCATTAATGAATTCTGCACAGCTTACCTTGTTAATATTCGGGAGGGCGTCATGTTAAAATAGGTAGAACATATTAAATAAAATACTTAAAAGTACGAATTGTTCACCGCTTTGTTTACCTCGGACGTTATGATTTTTGGTGATGTCATGATTCCTGCCGTCACCATATTGGCTTGTAGATATCGTTACGTCACAGCGACACATCACATGTGATTTAACGGAAAAATTTTGAAACAGCTTAGTGGCCATTGTGTTTTTGCCGGGGTGAGTCGTGACGTCCCAATCCGGCAGATTTTAAACTGAGAAAGCAAGAACGAGTGTTTCTGTGCGTTATATTAGCCTATTAACGAGTGCTTCTTCAGTGCGTAATATTCGGCTTTGAACGAGTGCATTATATTTGCGTATGTGGCGTTTTAGTGGAACATGGTGTTTCGTCGAGTGAAGTAAGGTTGAATTGGCCGTTGACAGAGAAATTGTACCAGCTGCCTACCTATGTGAGTAAATTGATATTCTTTTGGTGTGTTTTATGGTTCCTTTAAATTCCACAAATCCTAAATTCGTTGTTTAGTATAAAACCCTAAAATTCTAGGTTAGTGTAAAACCCTACAATCCTAGGTTAGTTTAAAACTGTGAAATAGTGATTCACCCATCGTGGGGTTAGGTTCTGTTAGGTTAGGTGGGCACATATTACGAAATTAGTCGTACGTTAATGCCCCTCGCATATTCGTGTTCTGCACTATTAGTAGAGTGGAAATATAACGTTTTCTGTGAATTCTTTTTCCCTACAGAAAAGTCACTAAACTTAATAATTACCAGAACACCTAACACGCAGCAACACTCCACTCACCGCCAACCACACTAACTGGCGTATAACCGTCAACGGATCACGATACAGTAAAGTAAAATTGACAGCGGATGGCCAACTGTCGATACAAATTTGTCTCATTTCCAATGGTTGTAGGAAGAACATACCATGGCAATACATATAAAAAAATCCTCATAACGCCTCATCTGATATATATTATTTTGTACTAATTCTACAGGACATATTACAAAGCCTGCTTGGATTTAGACAAGGTAAGCCTTGCAATTGGATGTCTCCTTCATAACAGCTGTGATTCTCAATAATTACTGCAGGGTCTCACAGATTTGCAGGAATTCACTTTCTTGAAGCTGTATTATTGTCTATGCAAAATCACATTAAATACAAAGTCCAAACACACAGAAAACAATAGCCTACAACCACCACCATTTAAAACTCATTCTACTCACCTAGCTGATACAATCTCTTCGTGATGAGATAGAAGTGATGCATACAGGTGCTTTCATCAGGATAGTGATGACAAACTTCTCCAGGTACCCAACAATATGCGTTGACCAACTGCCATACCTGTGTTACACATGCTGTGTTCTGTGGGTGTTTGAACCTGTGTCTGAATCTATGAAGTTCATGCTACGGTAATGTAAAGAATACGCCCATCCGAAGTCTGCTAATTTTTCGCTGCAACTTACGCCGCAAGATGCTTGCTATTACCTGATGGCTTAACCACCTTCGCCCTCATCCAACAGTGGACAACGCAGACATTATGTTAGTGAGCTGACGCTGTATACCAGTTTAGCTACTGAGTGTGGGTAACGCTAACTTTGCAGTTGAGTTTTAAATGTTTTGTTGTAATTTGTGTGTCATAGTGGTGTATCTTGGGTGTGCAGTAAGACTAGGCCATTATAATTTTGGTTTCGGCATCCCTTCAAAATTACGTTCCGGCTTAACTATGGTGTCGCGTTGCTGTGTCTGAATTGTTTTAACATGTCTTGTTTGTCCTTGTTAGCTGCACAAGTATTTATGAGTATCCATTGTTTTCTATTTCCACGACTATATTGTTGGGGTGTGAATCTTTTAATATGTGTTGTTGTTGTGGGTTTTTTTATTATTATTGTAACGGTTGGAGCCATACTGGGTCTTACGCGACTGCCTCCTGCCGTAATAATTTGTATACCTTTTAATTGTTTTTAAAGTATTTTATGCAATTGAGGCTTTACTGTTAAGTTAATTGCTGTCCTCCTTTCTATGAGTTTTTAGAGTCAAATGTGTGCTGTGTTCTAGTCAAAGATAATAGTAATGTTTTAATCAGTTGTTTAAAAAAAATTCTAATTCAAAATTAATTTTTTTGTTTAGAGGCTAAGAATATATTCCTAATTTTGTATTTTTTTCTTGTTGGCGCTCCAAGGCAAATATTGCATTTTAAATAACTGTAATCAATGAAACAAATTATTAACAACTGTGATAATTATTGCTGAGATATATATTTGATTAGTCGTTCTAAAGGTTGTTTAGCCATTTCAAATTGTATTTATATATAATAAAGGGTATTGAAACATGTTTTCTACTGTACATTATTTGTGAATGGTCACAATACAATATAGATACTATGTACAATTCAATATACTGAATACAATTTCAATGTTAACATTTGAATATGTACAGCCAACTGTACTGTATTCACCCATGTAAGCGACGGGTCAACCTCCTTGGTTGTGAATTGCTGATAACTCACATATAGAACATGCTTGTCTTGTATTGTAACAAAAATGCTCTTATTTCAGCACATTATTAGATGTACCACTTAACTCACGCTAGCACCCTCCATTCATAAATCACAAACCTTCACACAGTCAAATTTAGAAGGAACACCTAACACGCAGCAACACTCCACTCACCGCCAGCCACACTAACTGGCATATAACCATCAACGGATCATGATACAGTAAAGTAAAATTGACAGCGGATGGCCAACTGTCGATACACATTTGTCTCATTTCCAATGGTTGTAGGAAGAACATACCATGGCAATACATATAAAAAAAATCCTCATAACGCCTCATCTGATATATTATTTTGTACTAATTCTACAGGACATATTACAAAGCCTGCTTGGATTTAGACAAGGTAAGCCTTGCATGTCTCCTTCATAACAGCTGTGATTCTCAATAATTACTGCAGGGTCTCACAGGTTTGCAGGAATTCACTTTCCTGAAGCTGTATTATTGTCTATGCAAAATCACATTCAATGCGAAGTCCAAACACACAGAAAACAATAGCCTACAGCCACCACCATTAAAAAAAAACTCATTCTACTCACCTAGCTGACACAATCTCTTTGTGATGAGATAGAAGTGATGCATACAGGTGCTTTCATCAGGGTAGTGATGACAAACTTCTCCAGGTACCCAACAATATGCGTTGACCAACTGCCATACCTGTGTTACACATGCTGTGTTCTGTGGGTGTTTGAACCTGCGTCTGAATCTATGAAGTTCATGCTGCGATTCACGTTATGACCTAAGGTGTTCATAGTCATGGTCTGAAATATAATTATTGCAAGCATGCCAACAGTCACTAATAATATTGTTGTTCCTTGCAAAATATTTTCCTTGATCATGCACAATAGTATTCTACTATAGTCTGGTCACGGTAAAGTTAGCTTTTTTGAGGCCCTGGTGACTTTGTTTTTCCAGCCATTTTTAATCCTATAACCACTTTTTAAAATAAATATTGCCATGTAAGTGTGTATATTCCACCTCAAACAAAAAATGCCTAAAGCTGAAATAAAACATATTTATTGACTATTTTTCCACACGAGAGGGCTTTCAAAAGTGCCCACTTTAGTGTGGATAGCCAATTGTATGATCTTTGACTGTAATGAGGAAAATATGATTTGCCTCTCTCTAACCTGCTAGAATTCCACAGCCCTCGGACAACACTTTCCATATACTTATGTTTATTTCAGTGAAACAACCTACCCCTCCAGTTTTGTCCTTTGTCACATGCGCACACAAATCAACGATCGGTATGCACACTAACGTGACCAATTCCGCTTTAAATACATGGTGCGGGGATCAGGTGTAGCAAGAAAACTGTATGTCAGTTTGCAAATAGCAACCAAAGATAAATTAATTTTTCAATTAATGTGCCTTGCTGAAAATATTTCTTAGAATGACATGGTACCATAATATTTCTTACTTTTGGCATGTATCCGCTGACACAAAAATTTTACCCTACCTCACACAGTACACTGTCATTTACTAAAGACAGTGGAACCTCTATGTATTGAACCCAGATGGATTGAAAGTCAGCATCCGTGGAACATATTTCTTGGTCCCATTTTTTATTTATCTGTATTTCAAGTCAGTCATTGAAAATCCACATGCCTATTGAAATTTTTTGTAAGTATTCTGAAAAACAGTGGTTAGAGAATCTAGTGTACTCAGAGAGAAATGGTCAAAACTCTCTTAAGTGCTGCAAATTCATAATTGTCCAAGTAACATTCGCCACATAGCTGACTGTCAAGCCCCGAAGCATTTGAATTTGCACCCTCTATTCGTAAATCACGGGTATTCACAAGGTCAAATTTAGAATATACCTACAGCTTGGGCATGTAGCAGCACTTCACTCACGGCCAACCGCACACAGTGCCATTCAGAGCTTAAGGGTTCTGCTTTCCTGCAGCTATTCTGTGTTCAAGACCTCAAAATGCATGTGTTTTAAGGCCAAATATTGCTCACTCATCGCCTCTACGTGCAACGTGCTTCAACCGGCATGCAATGGTTCCATCTATGACTTGCCTAAACATGACTAAGTGGTGAGCCTTTGTTTTTATGGAACACTAATAAAGAATAAAATATGATGTCTAAGAACAACTCCCTCCTGTCTTATCAGTCTTCCATCATCAAAAACCTTCTGAAAAAAATTCCAATTTTCGAATGCCATCTGCTTGCTAACAGCACTCGAAAATCACACATGATTTACTAATCAGCAAATCAAATAAAGATAAACTCTTATACATGAGATAAATTATATCTGAACGAACTTGAAATTAATTAAAATTCAAATAAATGAATATCAGTGCATTTGAAGTAGCAGAAAATCAAAATGAAAGTATCAAAAAAAATTCAACTTAAATCAAATTTACAGTAAAATATAACAAGCAAACTTACATTTAAAATTCAAAATATAAGATTTTATAAAATATCTGCATATTTTATACAATTTCCCTTGTTGAGTTAACAAAATAGTAATCATTTACATAGAGGGCATGTAATATAGTATGGATGCAAAATGGGTCTAAGTACAACACCTAACTTTACTTGACACATATGTAAACAAGCAATAAATCACAAATCCCTGATATTTTGAAAACATTCTTAAGCTATTTATTGCATCAGTAAAGGGTCAATCCATCTGAAGTGCCCAAAAATAAAAAAATATATATTTTATTTTTAATTGTGATAACCTTGACATATGTCTCTATTTTTATATAATCCCACAAACATTCTATTATTCAAATTTTTTGCAAAATTAAAGGTAAATATCTTATTGTGAGGAGCAGATAAAATTTTGAATTTTGCACCCAGTAAAATTTCATTGGTTTCTTTAATAAATAAAATTATAGTTAGTGGAAATTGGAATGAAATGAGAGACTTTATTAAATAGTACAACTAATATTCAGGATTTGGGTGTGTGACCTATTCACATTCAGACAATCCCTTTGATTAAAGGAATTGTTTTGGTTTAAAGTATCAAGAGACACCAACAGGCTGCAACAGATCTAACACACAAATGCAAGGAACACTTTGCTACACAAGGCAGCGTTCCAAAATGGTAAGAGAGTAAAATAACAGCTGAGGAAAGAAAGAGTAAATGTGGACTTGGAACAAGCATGATGTAAATAGAATTCTGTGTTTACAAATATGTACTGCTTAAGAAACCAATGTAAATTCCAAAAGATATTAATCATTTTCCTTAAATTCTTTCTTTTTAAAAAAATTAGTTAACAGTTTTTCTTGCCATTAGATGATCGTAAACATTACTTCTAAAAAAAGGCAAACTTTATACAATTTAACTTTTTAGTAAAAATACAAATTTTATCACTTGTCTTTTGTAATTTTCCCATGTGTGTGTGTGTATTACCAGAATGTCTACATTTCCTTTCAGTTTGTTTAATTCTACTAAACTTTCCGCCATTTTCAGTTTACCTTTCGTTACTTGCTGAAATAGTTCATGTAAACGTTTTACTCTGGTAAGATGCTCGGAATGAGTATTCTGCAGTTGTGGGACACTGCTAAGAGCAAGTAAAACATTTACTCGAAATGTTTTGGGACAGCTAAAGAGAAAAGTTTACTTGCAGAGTAACGTTTTGGAACGCCGCCCAATGGGTGTGACCAGATAGATCTGCAAAATCCTTAGAACACAAACCTCGGAACATGCAAAACTCGAGAACTGTTATAAATAGTTACTCTCGCAAAAGAAAATACTTTTATTTCTTTCATGCAAGTAAAGAAAAATTATTTTCAAGATTGAAATTTTATTCAAGGTGTATTTCTTTGTTGCTCCACTTAACTATTATTTCATTAAATTTACCAGTAAATATACCATGTCCAGGGTGTAAAAATCTGTCTCACATAAACCCTTGAAGAAAAATTCAATAAAAAAATTGTCAGATTGTTTATTGTTTTAAGTTTTTGATAAAATTTACCTTTCAACAAAGTAACTTCCATGGAATATACTGGTGATACCAAGAAAGCTGATCTCTATAGCAGACTGGAACCATATACAGTGGGCTTATGCATCCTTTAATGCCAATACATTACCAACTAATAAAATTAGGTGAATTTTAGTTTTGTCGTTTGATATTGCTAGTCAGTGCCTCATGCGAGAAGGTGGTGGTTAAAGTGTGGCTTCATTTCATTGCCTTTCCCCTCCCTCCCAAATTTGCCTTAAGAAAATGTTTTTTTTTTTTTTGCTGAGACAGCTGGGCGTCTTCTGTGTATGTATTTACCAATAGCGGACTAAATACATTATTCAGTACTGTATGGCCCCACGACAGCATGTTTCATGAGGCTATACATCATGTCTAATTTCCAGATGTGTGTTGAATATTGACACAGGTGTAATAAAAAAAAAAATATTTTTCAGAAATGAGAGCTGTGGATTTGTCCGATGCAGAGCTGATGCAAGCTCTTCGCAAGAATGGTGTTAGTATCGGGCCTATTGTAGGTAAGTCAGCTCATTTTGTTTTCCTTCCAATGATTGACATTTAAATTTTGATACTATCATTCAAAGTACACTGGAGAGTCAGAAAAACTGGTATAGGCGTGTGTATGCAAATAAGAGGTATGGAACCAATCAGAGTAACGCGATGCGGTCGGCAGCTCCTACATAAGACAACAAGCGTCTGGCAAAGTTGCTAGATCGGTTACTGCTGCTACAATGGCAGGTTATCAAGATTTAAGTGAGTTTGAATGTGGTGTTATAGTCGGCGCACGAGAGATGGGACGTAGCATCTCCGAGGTAGCAATAAAATTTGGATTTTCGCATATGAACATTTCACGAGTCTACCGTGAATATCCGGAATCCGGTAAAACATCTTCGACATCGCTGCGGCCGGAAAAAGATTGTGTACGAATGGGACAGATGACAACTGATGAGAATCATTAAACGTGACAGACGTGCAACCCTTTCTCAAATTGGCGCAGATTTCAATGCTGGGGCATCAACAAGTGCTAGCTTGCGAACTATTCAACGGACCATCATTGATATGGGCATTCGGAGCCGAAGGCTCACTCGTGTACCGTTGTTGATTGCACGACACAAATCTTTACGCCTCGCCTGGGCCCGCCAACACCGCCGTTGGACTGTTGATGACTGGAAACACGTTGCCTGGATGACGAGTCTCATTTCCAATTGTATCGGACGGATGGACGTGTACGGGTATGGAGACATCCTCATGGATCCATGGACCCTACATGTCAACAGGGTACTGTTCAAGCTGGTGGAGGCTCTGTCATGGTATGCGGCGTCTGCAGTTGGCGTGAAATGGAACCCCTGATACGTCTAGATACGACTCTGAAAGGTGACATATACATAAGCATCCTGTCCGATCACCTGCACCCATTCATGTCCATTGTGCATTTCGACGGACGTGGACAATTCCAGCAGGACAATGCGACACCCCACATGTCGAGAGTTGCAACTGAGTGGCTCCAGGAACACTCTTCTGACTTTAGACACTTCCATTGGCCACCTAAATCACCAGACATGAACATTATTGAGCATATCTGGGATGCCTTGCAACGTGCTGTTCGGAAGAGATCTCCACCGCCTCGCACTCCTATGGATTTGTGGACTGCCATGCAGGATTCATGGTGTGAATTGCCTCCTGCATACCTTCAAACATTAGTCGATTCCATGCCACGTCGTCTTGCGGCACTTCTGCGTGCTCGCGGGGGCCCTACAAGATATTAGGCAGGTATACCAGTTTTTTTGGTTCTTCAGTGTACATACTGCAAATTTCATTTTCTATTCTCTGTTGTAAAATACACAAGGTTGATAACAGTGGTCAGTTGTAATAATATGTTGTGAAGATTGGTAGCAGGTGGTCAAGAATAGTGTCAGCAAGATGGAAGTCAAGATATGTTGTACAAGGACTATTTCAGTGTAATTTAGGTTCTGCCGTAATTTGGCCAGGGATCTCTAGTGTGTGATGATGAAGTGTGATGTTTCCGTAAATTGTCCATTGCATGCACAGAAATATCGTTCCTTTCCTTGATACAGTTATATCAGTATTCCCAGTGTCATCCTGCTTTCAGTTAATCTTGAGCAATGACTGCACGAGGTGTGGAGTACATATGCTTTATGCCTTGACATCACTATGCAAATAATAGTAGGACATGCAGAATACGAAGATGAAGACTACACAGAATTTAATGAAATGTGACAACCTAACCTTACTTCATGAGATTTATAGCCCTGCCTCAGTTGTGCAGTTGTATCTCAAACTAATGGTGCAGATGCCGATACATTTGATTGTTCCATATGACCTGTGACACTGATGGTACACACGATGGATGCAGAGCTGTCTGATCGGATATGGCCAATTTTTGTGTTTGAAGTCAGACACTAGATTGCACTTTCTGCATCTGATATCACCAACAACATACGCCAATGAGTTGCTTTTTATATATTCAGATGCTCTAAACCATTCGTGCAGGCAGGATCCATTTGTGGATTTTAATTTTTATTTCAGTCTTACTCATAAGTAGCTGTCAAAAATAGTTTCATAAGGTTTGCTTTCTATTCTTTGTTTGAATAGTGATTCTGAATTAGTAGAGTTGAGGATAGGTTATAGTGACGTACAAGATGTGTAAATACACTCTTTACGAGTTGCTAAGTATATCTTGCACTGTGTTTTATCCCTTGGTATCTGTCTAATATTTTATGTATTGTATTAAGTATTTTTGTGCTCGTGATTTTCACCAAAAAATTATGTAAGTAGATAGGTTCAAGTATATTAATAACATGTATTTGGTACACTACGACGTGTAGTATTATTGTTTGTACCAAGGGTGAAAAAAGTACATGGGTAATACACATATTGTGGCTTTTGGGATTTTTAATTTGCAGACTCCACACGACATCTGTATCGAAGAAAGTTGTGCAGAACTCTTGGTATAGAGGAAGATGAGGATGTGGACCCAGAGATTTTTTTTGGTAAGTTTTTGATGTAAATAATTTTTTTGGTTGTGGAATTACGATAGAACAGTATTTTGACAGCCTCTGAATCACTTGGTTAAATTATAGACGACTAATAATATGCTGTAACATTGCTGTCATTTTTGGCCAACTCTTGCAATGTACTGGGTGCGGCGAAGAAACTGCATTATTTGACATAAGCGTGGCCGGCGTGGGGTGGGGGGACACAACCGTGGGCTCAACACACCCAGAGAGTAGTAGCAATGGAGCGGTGGACAATTGTACAGTGTGTGTGTTAGCCGTTCAGGCATAATACAAACATGCGATAGTTTCATTCGTGTGCAACCTCCTTTCTGACAAGAGTTTGGTTTAGCTCCACGTGCTCCTGTGCCTTCTCGTAAAACTATCTGCTATTGGTTGAGGAATTTCGAAGCTACTGCAAGCACGACTCTGAAGAGACCTAGGCAACAAACAGCCAGCCCTCAACCCACAACAAAGTAACTGTTTGGTGCACAGTATCATCTCTCAGAATAATTGGGCCTTACGTTTTTGAAGATGAAGATGGTAGCATGGTGACTGTAACTCCGAACGTTATAGAAACATGTTGGTACAGTTTTTTCTGCCTACTCTTGAAAAAACTATGGTACGGACCAAAACACACTGTTCCAGCAAGATGGTGCAATTAGCCATACTGCCTGAATTGCTATGGATATCCTGAGGCGCGCGTTTCCTGAGCGTCTCCAGCAGGAATTGCGATTTCCCTTGGCCTGCCCGTTTACCGGACCTGACTGCCCCAGATTTTTTTCTTTGGGGGTATCTCAAGTCTAAAGTTTTTCATGAAGACTTGTTGTAGACCAGGGATGAACTAAAGGTGAGAATTCAGCAAGAGACCAACCAGATTCCATTGCAACACTTACGTAATGTCATGGGCACCTTTGCTACTCAACTCGGACAATGGGTGCAAAACCAAGGACGCCATCGTACAGGCATTACCTTCAAAACATGTACATCTGTCACGTGTACATAATGTACACCAATGTACATCATATTCCTTGCAATAAAGTCACTATACATTCATTTGTTTCTTTGTGATCATTCTCTGAAATAGCGCAGTTTCTTTGCCATATCCTGTATAATTTCTAACCTTTTCATAAATCAAAATTAGAAAAAATGAAATTAAAATGTATTTATTGAGGTGGTTGACTGCAGCGTTGTCACTTTTTTTTTATTTAGAAATATTCAGCTCATTAACTATTGTAGGATTTTCGAAACTTACAATTTTTCACATTTTAGTAAATGTCCTATACCTTGATTGGATGCTTTTAGTGTGTGTAAGAAGAACACTGAACTTCCATAAATTTAAGCCTGTTGTAAAGCTATTAGCTTGATGAAGAGTATAAATATTTTGGTACCTTAAGGAAATTCATAACAGAGTTCCACTGCAACCTGTTTCTTAGGAACCGTTCAATAATTTTCACCAAGATTAATAGATATATTAGAGCAAATATCAAGGCAACTATTAACAGTTGTGCCTAATCTAAACTCTTGAAATAGGCAGTTCTCATATTAATTTTGTTTTTGAAACTAGGTAACGTTACCTTAGTGATCGGCGATAATAATGCGGACATCGTCCGGCGACTATGTTAAGAAAGATCAGAATATTACACAATATTCCTATTTCAAATAGAATGTGCGCCAGCTCACTGGGTGAGCACGAAGTCACAGTTCTCAGGATCGTGGGCCGAACGACCACATTGCTGTATGCCCTGACACACATTGTACAAATTTATAGGAAAACGTAATATGAGCTTCAAAGCATGCCTTAATATTATCTTTTTACCTTATAAATGAAGGATGACTCTTTGAGGTGTCGTTGACTTCCGGGATAGGGCCAGGGCCCGGAATACGACACTAAATGAGAACTCATAGGTTCAAGTTAACTCAAGTAAATTTTATTCCCGAATAGCGTACACAGTTACATGTATACAATGCAAATTAAAGCGGACCTGACTCACAAGGCATACCAGCTGCTGTTACTATACAAAAAGGCCAAGAATGGCGCGAAAACTTGCAATAGTAATTAAACCTCCGGGGTCGGTAAATTGAGCTGACGGAGGGGTGCCGCGAAGACGGGGAAGACTGTTGGTAAATTAAATAAAAGTTCCAGTAAATTAGGTTAACCTATTGCAGTTAAGTGTTCAGAACAAAGTATGAAAGTCTCCCGCGATGCGGCGCACGTGCAGTACCTAAGAGGGGTGGAATCAGACTGTCAAAGATGGCGCGGGCCTTGTACATACAGTGAAAGAATATGCAGTGTACATGCAAGTAGCTCTTAAGGTTTTTTCTATTGCCTTCTTGTATACATCATATATTTTTTATAATGTGAAATTATTGTGTTTAAAATGTCAATATCTGCTATTGTAAAAATTAATTTTTACTCTTCACGTTTGTATGTTATTTTGCAGCCTGTTTTACTAATTCTGCTTTTTTTTTCCTTTGTGTAGGTGAACAAGCTGAAGGACACCATTTTGTGTAAGAATTTTTAACTTTCATGTGCGTTTAGATTTAGATATACCTGAAAGATGCAAAAGTCAAGAAGAAATTTATATCATCTCAAACATAACTCATGAAACTCAACCATAACAGATGAATCATCTAAAACAACAGACGAATCAGCAATTCATTATCCATTTGAAGAGCTGGTTCATTAATAATAAATAGAGTCAACCAACAAGCTCATATACAACCACCATATTTTATTATATGTAGCGATGGGCCGAGTCTTGAAAAATTGTGTATAGTCAACAAAAATCAATTTGTCACTTGAGTCAAGATTTTTACAGCAGACATCAAGCTATGGAATGTGCAAGTCGAGTCACAGTGCTTTTAGGTTATGAACAACCAATATTCACACTTAACAATCACAGTTCGTGTCTCGCGAATCAATAGATTTACGTTGCTAAACCACTAAAGTTGTGCCGGAATGAAAACAATAACTTTACTGCATGCCTTGACACGTTTGTGATGCTGTGATAAAATCTGGTGGTGGTTATATTTGTGACTTGAGCCATTGTGCTTCCCAGCATAACGCTTCCTGTGACATTAGATAATGGGATCCGCAACTTGTCAAGGTTGACAGGTACAGTCTCAGCATGACGACGCAAGTACATACAACCGTAGGACATACTGTATTTAAACATTAAAAATTATAGAGATGCTTTGAAAAAGAGATGAAATTATTTTTGGAAACTTATTTTCTTGCAAAATTTACTGATATTTTTAACATGATTTTGCTTCAATTGTCGCTACCTTCGTCAATATTTGAAATATAGTCAGCGTTTCTCAAACACCATTCTTGTACAGCAATAGGCAGCGAATTTAAACTTCTAGGTAAATTGTTTATTCAAGAATTTTACTCACGAATAACCACTTTTCTTTTATACTCATGTCGTTATGCTTAATTTAAATATTTTCCTGCGAACATATACCTTACAATCTCAAAGCGTGAAGCCTTTTGTGGGCACATTTGACGAACATTCTATTTTCATACGCATATCAATTAGAAGTGTCATTTTCGAAACCCAGTATTTATTTTTAATTAGCCCTAAAAACTAAGTATAAGATTAAGCCTCTATAGATTAAATTAGCACGACACAAGCTTTATTAAAGAAATTATATAAATGTAGGCGTATGTAACGGGCCTAAACAGGAGCATATAACCTCAAAATTATGAAGCAATTTTTCAACGATATTATTATTATTATTAGTATTTATATCTGACAAAGGATGTCTTTGTATTTTAATATCAAAGTGCAAAAAACATACTGTCATAGTGTAAACCACAAAGTTTTTATGAAACACGAAGGTAATTTCTTCTTGGACGTATAGGCACCGCCCTTAAAATAAATATTACTGTGTTATGGATTAGGTCAGTGCAATTACGGTAGGAAAACACATTTACTTAATACTGAAATGATTTCAGGCATAAAACATGTACTTTTGTCGCAAATCGCTTTGGGGATTCTTACTACCTTTATGCCTGTTTCACCACTTAAACTATTCGTAGGTATCTTATCAAGAGTACATTTTGTTGTAATTTTGCCTCCTGGAATTATGCAACACTTGCTGGTGTTCGATGAGACAGCAATAACATTAAAATCCTCCGAAACAAGAAAATATAATAAAAATCCCAAATGCACACGTTACCAGGTAAGGCATTTGCATGTAAAAAACAAAGTCCAACGTATACTGACATCACAGGCATGTCAGTATACTGACATCACAGGCATGTCAACATAGTGGCAGCCATTTTTCCAGCACAAAATTGTTGTTTATCTTAAAATGTGTTATTCTCAAGTTATAGACACTTAAATAAAGAAAGGACCACAGCGTGAAAGTTTAAAATTTATCACTCTCACACGATTGGCAGGGAAAAAAAGTAGGAAAAATTCCTATTGGACAAAGCCAACTGAGTAACAATGCTTGGTTGTCATTGGTTATTGGCACAAGCTAGTGGGAAGTGTGTTGTAGGTTTTGAGCAGCCAAAATGCTATGCAATTAATACAGGCAGTAAAATTGAGTGAAATTTGAAAATGTATTAAAAAGTTAGTCCAAAAACTTTTTACATTTGAATAGCATGAATGCCAAAATAGATAGTGGATTAAAACGTTTTCATTACTTCAGTAATTATGATCAAAATTTTTGTATAATGCTATTGTCCATTTCATAGAAATAAATTAGGAGAATCTTAAATATAGTGTGTAATGTGTGTGTGTACAAAAGTCATTTACAGCATAATATTTGTTACAAGTAAGTTCAGTTCAGAGCAGTAAAAAAAACCATAACTAGNCGATTAATACAGGCAGTAAAATTGAGTGAAATTTGAAAATGTATTAAAAAGTTAGTCCAAAAACTTTTTACATTTTAATAGCATGAATGCCAAAATAGATAGTGGATTAAAACGTTTTCATTACTTCAGTAATTATGATCAAAATTTTTGTATAATGCTATTGTCCATTTCATAGAAATAAATTAGGAGAATCTTAAATATAGTGTGTAATGTGTGTATGTACAAAAGTCATTTACAGCATAATATTTGTTACAAGTAAGTTCAGTTCAGAGCAGTAAAAAAAACCATAACTAGNTGTACAAAAGTCATTTACAGCATAATATTTGTTACAAGTAAGTTCAGTTCAGAGCAGTAAAAAAAACCATAACTAGTTAATATTATTAAAATAAAAAAATGCTATATTGGTTGTTGCAAGAACGCCACTCAAAAACAGAGCAGTAGCAGAGATTGGAAAAAAATATCATGTATGCCATGTTATTTTATTGTTCAATTTCTAGTTGTATTAGTTTGATTAATCCGAAGATGGGCAAATCTGAACTGGCCCCAGTCCCAATTAGTTTGAATTGGTGGAGTTGTAGTGTGATTTTTATCCGTTTTTGCAGACACTAGNTATGTAAAATGATGGTCAATTGAAAACCAAGTAGAACCATTGTGAACTATCAGCGACCAACTAATGGCTGTGATTGGTCCGAAACTTGGCCAGGGGGCTATCCCGACTTCACTTGGCACATTATTAGTATTTAATTCAACATAATGTTAAAAAAAAAAAAAATGTTGCCAGGTTGATTGTTTGAATCTATAGGCTTATTGTTACTTTCTTTCTAATTTAAGCATTGAACCTTTATTCATGTTTGTATCCAATGCTACCCANAATTTGAATCTATAGGCTTATTGTTAACTTTCTTTCTTTCTAATTTAAGCGTTGAACCTTTATTCATGTTTGTATCCAATGCTACCCATGTTTTTATTGTGCAAAATGAACAGATCTAACAATTGTGTAAAATCCGGAAATTGCCAGCATAAAACTTTTGTACCACAAATGTATGTGGTTTTGTTTCTATGAGAGGTTTTTACGTAGTTTGTGAAACTGTCTTGTTTTTGTGCAGTAATTTTTTGTGTTGACTTTCAGAAGGAGAGAACATGGAGCCAGAGAAGAAAATAAGACTGCTGCTGCAAAACCTTGGATGTTTTATGGAATGTCTGCAGTATTTCTTTACATTATTTACTGGTTTTTCTTGAAATAAACAAGTTTTCTACTTTTATTTATATTTGTAATTAATTTTAGATTTTTGAAGATGATGTGATTCAAATTTTTGTAACGATAAAATAAAGCCAGCTTTTGTAAACTTCTGAGAAGTGTTTCAAAAATTGCTTTTGTGTATCTATCCAAATATAAAATGTACAAGTTTTAGGTTGTCTTATTTTCAACACACAAAAAATTTTATGTCAATCTTTTAAATCATCATGGGTGTAGGTACAGTAAAATACCACTATAATGTACGCAACATTAACATATATTTTACTTTACATAAGGTATTTGGGTGGGAATTTAAAATCTTTTCTTTAACACAACAAAATTTACGTTATAGGTCATTTACAGTTACTTCACACTTTTCTGAAGCCCTACTAAAGTTCTATATTTGGTTACCGATTACATATCCTTCCGCTGCATGTAAATAAAAACACTGCCATGTAACTTATAGTGTTTTGAGTGTCAAATGCTTTGTTTACAATTTTTAGCTGTTCAAAAAAAACTATATATTTCAAAAGCATTACATTAATATTCATAATTTAGGCCTGTTATGTAGCATGTTGAGATCAGTTTTAGCTATGCCTGTATTGATGATGATAACCATACAAACTAGTTTATAGACACATGCGAGTCTCGGCAATATCAATAAATAATTGAGATGAAAAAACTCGTGATTTCATTTTGAGACAATTTTAAAATCTCTGAAACTTACAAAATTTCAAATTCATTAGGAGTGTCTTGGTGACAGCTAATTGTTCAAGTTAGTCAATATTAACAGATATTTTTACTTGAGCAATGATATGCCGAAATCAATGATCACCTCAAATTGGCTTATCATAGTTATTTATATATGCAACATGCACGTAAAACATTTAATTTTCTTTTCTTGCATAATGAAGTTTAAAAAACTCATTCCAAAGATTACACAAACAGTAAAACATGTGACACTTCGAAATAATTTACAGTAGTTTGTCAACAAACCACCTCAATGTGCTAGTAACAACGGTACTAAGTGAACACACAACTGGAATATGTGCAGTAATCTATGGTCANACCACCTCAATGTGCTAGTAACAACGGTACTAAGTGAACACACAACTGGAATATGTGCAGTAATCTATGGTCACAACACCACATATTTGTTTACAGGGAGCCTACAAGTATTCTCTCTCATGTAACTTGGCAAGATTTTGACTGTTCAACGAAAGTAAGGCCAATGCTTACTTTTCGAGTGTGTATCCTTCCGCCATTAGCTGGTGCGTCAAGTGGAGGCTGCATATTTTATCAACACGCTGTCAACTAATCCACTTGCCATTCTACTGTAACGCTAAACAAATTTTAAGGTATTTTAGACTGACATGTATAAAAAAAGTAGGTTATAAAAGTAAAAATCTAAAACCTTGCAAAAAATTTAATATTTACTAACTTTTTTAATTTGTCCGAGACAGGAAATTTGGGTTAACATTTTGGACATCACAGCTAATCTAACTGGAACTAAAAGTAATTCGGGAAACTTGATTGACAACGCGATTTTATTCAGCAACGACTATTGCAAAGCAGTAATTCTGCTATTGCTGATACTAAACAGTTCGAGTTGGAAAAATGTGGCATGGAATAACGTAAGAATTGCTTAAAAACTATTCACGCGCATCCCACTTTCTTAGTTTTATTAATACAATATAGTAACAACACGGAATCAATGAAATGGGTTTGCAGGAGAATAACATGGCAATTATTGGACATAGACGAACGATTACCGGCCCAATAGAAATTACTAGTAACTAAAATTGCGGTACACTAAATTTATGTTACTTTAAAAATTATGCAGAGCTTACACTAAAATAGAACTATTGGTATCTGTTGGTAATTTTGTTATTTTACACACAAAATATATATATTTTTTGTGGCTGGTAATGCTTCGAGAAAGAGCGGACAGATGGCGTGCGTGGCATGACAGGGAGAGTTGTGAGCTCAACAGATAGCAGCACGTTGGCCTGCCTCTTGATCCATTCTTTTTAAAAGATTACTTTTCTTCTATTACCGACTTGAAATGACAAATTTTTCTAATATATTTAGTTAAATTATTATTTTAAAATGATTCAACAATATCATGTAATATTTCTGTATTCTTTGGAATTTATATCAAGGATGGATGGAGAGTGGGGATACGACTTCAAAAGAACTCTCAAGGTTTTGTAGTTTCGTTTCATTTGTTTACAGATAGTTTTATTGTGCATTTATTTTGAACACCAATACTTTTCTACTTTATCACGAAGTTTAGTTTCTAACTCTAACAATCGCTGTTTTGTGACCACGTAAAATATAATGTATTAATTAATCTAGGAACTCTTCCTTATCACGTATTTTCTGCTTGTCTGATGTGCCTCGGCAGTGCACTCTGTATAGCCAACGTAATATTATATTTTGTTCATTCGTGCAACAGCTGATGCAGGATTTTGTAAATGGCACTGTGTTTGTTTCTTATACGTAAAGTTGCCACTCACTGACTGCCATAATCTTGCCAAGTTATATGAAACGGACAATAGANATGTTGCCAGGTTGATTGTTTGAATCTATAGGCTTATTGTTACTTTCTTTCTAATTTAAGCATTGAACCTTTATTCATGTTTGTATCCAATGCTACCCATGTTTTTATTGTGCGAAATGAACAGATCTAACAATTGTGTAAAATCCAGAAATTGCCAGCATAAAACTTTTGTACCACAAATGTATGTGGTTTTGTTTCTATGAGAGGTTTTTACGTAGTTTGTGAAACTGTCTTGTTTTTGTGCAGTAATTTTTTGTGTTGACTTTCAGAAGGAGAGAACATGGAGCCAGAGAAGAAAATAAGACTGCTGCTGCAAAACCTTGGATGTTTTATGGAATGTCTGCAGTATTTCTTTACATTATTTACTGGTTTTTCTTGAAATAAACAAGTTTTCTACTTTTATTTATATTTGTAATTAATTTTAGATTTTTGAAGATGATGTGATTCAAATTTTTGTAACGATAAAATAAAGCCAACTTTTGTAAACTTCTGAGAAGTGTTTCAAAAATTGCTTTTGTGTATCTATCCAAATATAAAATGTACAAATTTTAGGTTGTCTTATTTTTACTACACAAAAAATTTTATGTCAATCTTTTAAATCATAATGGGTGTAGGTACAGTAAAATACCACTATAATGTACGCAANACACAAAAAATTTTATGTCAATCTTTTAAATCATAATGGGTGTAGGTACAGTAAAATACCACTATAATGTACGCAACATTAACATATATTTTACTTTACATAAGGTATTTGGGTGGGAATTTAAAATCTTTTCTTTAACACAACAAAATTTACANTTAACATATATTTTACTTTACATAAGGTATTTGGGTGGGAATTTAAAATCTTTTCTTTAACACAACAAAATTTACATTATAGGTCATTTACAGTTACTTCACACTTTTCTGAAGCCCTACTAAAGTTCTATTTTTTGTTTTGGTTACCGATTACATATCCTTCCGCTGCATGTAAATAAAAACACTGCCATGTAACTTATAGCGTTTTGAGTGTCAAATGCTTTGTTTACAATTTTTAGCTGTTCAAAAAAAACTATATTTTTCAAAAGCATTACATTAATATTCATAATTTAGGCCTGTTATGTACCATGTTGAGATCAGTTTTAGCGATGTCTGTATTGATGATGATAACCATACAAACTATTTTATAGACACATGCGAGTCTCGGCAATATCAATAAATAATTGAGATGAAAAAATTTGTGATTTCATTTTGAGACAATTTTAAAATCTGTGAAACTTACGAAATTTCAAATTCATTAGGAGTGTCTTGGTGACAGCTAATTGTTCAAGTTAGTCGATATTAACAGACATTTTTACTAGCATGTACATACTTGAGCAATAATATGCCGAAATCAATGATCACCTCAAATTGGCTTATCATAGTTATTTATATATGCAACATGCATGTAAAACATTTTCTTTTCTTGCATAATGAAGTTTAAAAAACTCATTCCAAAGATTACACGAGCAGTAAAACATGTGGCACTTCGAAATAATTTACAGTAGTTTGTCAGCAAACCACCTCAATGTGCTAGTAACAACGGTACTAAGTGAACACACAACTGGAATATGTGCAGTAATCTATGGTCACAGCACAGCATATTTGTTTACAGGGAGCCTACAAGTACTCTCTCATGTAACTTGGCAAGATTTTGACAGTTCGACGAAAGTAGGGTCAATGCTTACTTTTAGAGTATGTATCCTTCCGCCATTAGCTGGTGCGTCAAGTGGAGGCTGCATATTTTATCAACACGCTGTCAGCTAATCCACTTGCCATTCTACTGTAACGCTAAACAAATTTTAAGGTATTTTAGACTGACATGTATAAAAAAAATAGTAGGTTATAAAAGTAAAAATCTAAAACCTTGCAAAAAATTTAATATTTACTAACTATTTTAATTTGTCCGAGACAGGAAATTTGGGTTAACATTTTGGACGTCATAGCTAATCTAACTGGAACTAAAAGTAATTCGGGAAACTTGATTGATAACGCGATTTTATTCAGCAACGACTATTGCAAAGCAGTAATTCTGCTATTGCCGATACTAAACAGTTCGAGTTGGAAAAATGTGGCATGGAATAGCGTAAGAATTGCTTAAAAACTATTCACGTGCATCCTACTTTCTTAGTTTTATTAATACAATATAGTAACAACACGGAATCAATGAAATGGGTTTGCAGGAGAATAGCATGGCAATTATTGGACATAGACGAACGATTACCGGCCCAATAGAAATTACTAGTAAACAAAATTGTGGTACACAAAATTTATGTTACTTTAAAAATTATGCAGAGCTTACATTAAAATAAAACTACTGGTATCTGTTTGTAAATTTGTTATTTTACACACAAAGGCTATTTATTTTTGTGGCTAGTAATGCTTAGAGAAAGAGCGGACAGATGGCGTGCGTGGTATGACAGGGAGAGTTGCGAGCTCAACAGATAGCAGCAGGTTGGTCTGCCTCTTGATCCATTCTTTTTAAAAGATTACTTTTCTTCTATTACCGACTTGAAATGACAAATTTTTCTAATATATTTAGTTAAATTATTATTTAAAAATGATTCAACAATATCATGTAATATTTCTGTATTCTTTGGAATTTATATCAAGGATGGATGGAGAGTGGGGATACGACTTCAAAAGAACTCTCAAGGTTTTGTAGTTTCGTTTCATTTGTTTACAGATAGTTTTATCGTGCATTTATTTTGAACACCTATACTTTTTATCACAAAGTTTAGTTTCTAACTCTAACAATCGCTGTTTTGTGACCACGTAAAATAAAATGTATTAATTAATCTAGGAACTCTTCCTTATCACGTATTTTCTGCTTGTCTGATGTGCCTCTGCAGTGCACTCTGTATAGCCAACGTAATATTATATTTTGTTCATTCGTGAAACAGCTGATGCAGGATTTTGTAAATGGCACTGTGTTTGTTTCTTATACGTAAAGTTGCCACTCACTGACTGCCATAATCTTGCCAAGTTATATGAAACGGACAATAGAGAGTTGTTACTCAAGGTTCTAACAAGGGGTCCTTATCCGATTCATTTGTTTACAAAAGCAAGCCAAAGTTCTTTCTTTTAGTCTGCCAACTTTAGAACAGTGTGAGAAAAAAAAAAAAAAAAAAAAAAGGCGTTCTCACTTTGCTCTCCACAACTTTTTCTTTACCTTTTATAATCGTTCGGACTGTTGATTCCGGTAGGTCAAATTTCTTTGCCAATTCACAAATTTTAATTTTTGCTTTAAAGTCTTTGATAATATTCAGTTTACACTCCAAAGATAGTGATTTTCTTTTCTTGTTTGATTCAAATGACACATTTTTTGTTATTTTGGATGACATAATTAGAGTTAACAATAAAACGCACTGCGTACGTAAAACAATTCCACGCGAAACACGTTCGAACCTGTCGTAAACTGAACACTGACTGGGCGGGGTGGGAGAGCCGAGGCGCGCGGCGCTCAAAAAGAAAAACAGCGTATCTCCGAATTCGCGTCAAACGGGGTAGCGTAAGTCGGGGTATTTCTGTATATATACTTTTTTAACATTTTTGTTTCCAAAAAAAAGTTATGAATTTATTAAAATTATATTTTTAAATCAAAGCCTTTTAAATAATTATTACTCTAAAGAATGTTAACTGAGGCAAACAGCATTAACACCAGATTATTATATTATGATTATTAGGGGAGGTAATGGGATTCTCTGTCTAGTCTTGATTCTCGAGAAATTTTAAACTTCTCTCTTGATCTCGTTTCAAATTTAAAAAATTACTTCTCATGCGCCGCTATTATTTTACATATTGTTACGCCTGCTAACCCCATTATTGTTGACATATTTNAAAAAATTACTTCTCATGCGCCGCTATTATTTTACATATTGTTACGCCTGCTAACCCCATTATTGTTGACATATTTGTGTTATTCATGAAATAGCACATTACACATAATACACGTTAATATTTTGCCGCGGCTGTGTTTAACCGTGTTACAACTGTGGGAGAAGGAATTGCAGCATTTAACCTCTTGTTATTGATGTGTGTTGGGTTATTTCGTTAAGAGGATGGCCTTAAGGGGCCCTCCTGCTTGGAGCTTTTTTTCAGAATTTTAGACAGAGAAGTGCAAGAGCTGTAAGGGCTACACTGTTAAATACATCAAGTGCACCATCGCCACTACACGCAGGGCTCTGAACTGACGTGCAGTGTTCTCGTGCTGCATGTATCTATGGAACTTAAGCGATGATCCTATAATTTTATTGGTGGAAAGTCTATAGCAAGGTTCAGTACACGTCCCTAGAGTACTTTTGTGTGTATATAAAACGTATATTTTGAGATATGGCACTTAAAAAAAGCCATTTTTAACCATGTTGGAGTGCTCGGAAATGGCAATTTTAATGTGCGTGATGTCTTAAAAGTAATTAACAGGCAGTCTGAAGTGTGTTCTTTTCATAGTTCAGCACACTGGACACATGTTTAATAGTTTCGTCAAAAAACCTGGATTTCAAACACACTGCAACGCAGTTCAAGCACCAGGCAACCAAACTTCTTAGTTTGGGAAAAAAAATATTAAAACAAAGGAGTATCCAGTCCAACGAAAAGACAGTAAACCAAAACACACAAATCATGTCACTTATTTTTTGTAGGTAGCGGTGACAAATATAAAGATGCTAAGTACTAAGCATAGACACAAATAGGCTTACTGTAACTTTTATTCCACTCATATTTCTTTGCATACTTAGTTTTTCTATGTTTGTCATTATTTATTTAATAATTTTCTAGCTGTGCTTTAGTACGTAATTTGTTGTGACTGTGGCAAACATTCAATTCATAGGAACGTAATCATGTTAAATAATTGTGTTTCAAACACCTACGGTAAAATTACACAGTTGTGATAAACAAACACGCTACTTTCAAATAATTAATTTTTATTCATGATAATTGGCTAAAATGTATAAATCTTGCACGTCCAGAGTATCTGNACTACTTTCAAATAATTTATTTTTATTCATGAAAATTGGCTAAAATGTATAAATCTTGCACGTCCAGAGTATCTGCTATTGCACACACTCACTCTCTCTGACTGTAACCTCATAAAACAATATGTACACATTCAAAACGAATAGGAATACAAAAATGATGCCTAACTAATTGCCATGGCAACCGACAGTTTTGCAATGTTGACAAGCCTTTTCTGAAGTTTAGACAGTGACTAGTTAATCACGCGTAAAACATGGTATAAAGATGTTGAAAGTTATTTTGAATACAAAATGTTAGTCAACCATAATCATAGGTTTATACCAGGGGCCCTATTCTCTAACATTAGCTTGCTTAAAGATAATCACAATGATTGTCTTTATGATAAAGAGGGTCATAATGATGGTTACTCGTAAGCATCTCTGTGTGGTATTCTGTAAGCTATATCTATATTAATATCTTTGTGCAAAGCTGTATGTTTGGCAACGCAACTGGCTGTGTTCTGAAATCAACGATCTGCTTCTTGAATTATATATTTTTTCAGTTATTACAAGGTGTCTTGTGTCACAAATTTTGTTATACTGCATTTTCAACTATAAATTAAATTTATTTCAATATATTTTCGAATAATACATCTAAAATAAATTTACTTCTTTCTATGGATACAAGATTTCAGATGGGCATAGTTCATTTTAAGTATCACAATATAGCAGCACTGATTGGTAACCAAATCCATCATTTCGTAGTTACGTTAAAGCGAAGTGCAGATTATCACTAGTAAATTATAAAATATAATCATATATAATCCGGATACCATTTATTTGTGTGAAAACATAACAGAATATATTTCTCATTTTCAGGGTATTTTAAATTTTTTTTTCTAATTTCTTTTATAAAGATACCTTGTTGGCCTGTCTTTATATAGACAGTCACAAGGCATTCAAAAGACATTAGGGCAACATATTGAGTTAAAGAATACCATTTTGCCTCCAGATAGTTAAGCAGCAAATGCCTTTACTTAACGACAGTAAAAAATTACAGAACAAGGCCTCTGGACTAGTTAAAACATAAATGAGTCTTTAGGCATAGTTTAACGATTTGTTTAATGTTTTTGAATACAGCTCTAGGTGGCTGTGGACTAGTTCTAGTGGTTGGGCAGTCTTACGCTCACTTTTCTTTGGGAAACTACTCTGAGCCATCTTACAGTGAACACAAAAGGAGCAATCACTGATACTCTATAAACTATCAAGGCCAGGGATCCTTTTTAAAACTACTGCATGGGTGTGGCCAAGTAGTTTTTACCAATCTCCACTTCACACACATTCTCAGTCTTGTTCTTAGCTTCAGAGACTAAGGGCTCGATCCCTTTANGTTTTTACCAATCTCCACTTCACACACATTCTCAGTCTTGTTCTTAGCTTCAGAGACTAAGGGCTCGATCCCTTTATGGTATAACATTGACAATTACGTCATTCTGCAACACTTACAATCCTTCCTTAACAAGAGCATTGAAAACACAGTCATCTTTCAGTACAGCAACAGCACAATCTTTTGTAAAATTTATGTGAATGTCATGAGTAGTTAATTTTGCAACAGAAATGAGGTTAAAATTTAATTCAGGTACATATGTTTTCTTCATCTCCAAAATACTTACGCTATGTTCATTCATCTGTACAATCTTGATGGTACATACCCCTTCGACCTTAATTTTACCTTTTACAAGTGTTTCATGCCCTCGGCTAGAGGTGAACTCTGTAAACAATTCTCTACAAGAGGTCTAGTGCTCTGTAGTAACAGAGTCTAGAAACCACTGATTACACTCCTTGCTAGCCATCAATGCAAACATGCTAACACACTTTGTTTTCCCTTTCTGGACGTTATTGTTTTTGCCCTTATCACGCCTACCCATCTTTTTCCCATTACTGTTATTATGTTTAAGATGTTCAGTAAGAAATATCCCACTGATTGGTTAAGCACAGACAAAACTTTCCGATTCAATCTTGCTTGGTCGGTGTTCAGCGCTCCGATATCAATATACCCTAGCTCGACTGCAACCCAGCAGTTTTTGTCAATCATATGCGCCTTCACACAGAAGTCCCAGGAGAACAATTACCAGTTATTAATTTTGGAAAGTTCACCAAGACTTTGAAGTACCCAAAATGCACCACATATTGCAATAAAAGATAGACAATATTTGCAGNTTTGGAAAGTTCACCAAGACTTTGAAGTACCCAAAATGCACCACATATTGCAATAAAAGATAGACAATATTTGCATCAGTGTGCCAACTTATGAAACCAATACCTGCTAACTGTGGGTTGTTCAAAATAAAAAATAATACTTAACAGAAGTCGCTCCAGGAAGAAAGGCAGTGAGTGAGGTATTGTTGCGGAAATTAATTATTTGGGCACCGGTTATCTGCAGAGCATGGAAGAGTAGGCCGTGGGCTGTTCACTCGTGGCCCTCTCCTTTCCTCTCCTCACCTGAAGGTCCCTGTTGATGGTAATGATGGTGATGAATCCAGATGGTGATTGTTACAGGAATGTAACCAGTCCTACCTGTGAGAGTGTGGGTCCCCTCTCTTANTAGGAACGTAATCATGTTAAATAATTGTGTTTCAAACACCTACGGTAAAATTACACAGTTGTGATAAACAAACACGCTACTTTCAAATAATTAATTTTTATTCATGATAATTGGCTAAAATGTATAAATCTTGCACGTCCAGAGTATCTGCTATTGCACACACTCACTCTCTCTGAATGTAACCTCATAAAACAATATGTACACATTCAAAACGGAACAGGAATACAAAAATGATGCCTAACTAATTGCCATGGCAACCGACAGTTTTGCAATGTTGACAAGCCTTTTCTGAAGTTTAGACAGTGACTAGTTAATCATGCGTAAAACATGGTATAAAGATGTTGAAAGTTATTTTGAATACAAAATGTTAGTCAACCATAATCATAGGTTTATACCAGGGGCCCTATTCTCTAACATTAGCTTGCTTAAAGATAATCACAATGATTGTCTTTATGATAAAGAGGGTCATAATGATGGTTACTCGTAAGCATCTCTGTGTGGTATTCTGTAAGCTATATCTATATTAATATCTTCTTGCAAAGCTGTACGTTTGGCAACGCAACTGGCTGTGTTCTGAAATCAACGATCTGCTTCTTGAGTTATTACAAGGTGTCTTGTGTCACAAATTTTGTTATACTGCATTTTCAACTATAAATTTAATTTATTTCAATATATTTTCGAATAATACATCTAAAATAAATTTACTTCTTTTCTTTCTATGGATACAAGATTTCAGATGGGCCTAGTTCATTTTAAGTATCACAAGATAGCAGCACTGATTGGTAACCAAATCCATCATTTCGTAGTTACGTTAAAGCAAAGTGCAGATTATCACTAGTACATTATAAAATATACTCATATATAATCCGGACACCATTTATTTGTGTGAAAATATAACAGAATATATTTCTCATTTTCGAGGCATTTAAAATTTTTTTTTCTTTGAAACGTAATAGCTAGAATTAACCTCAATACGTCAACCATTTTTTTTCTAATTTCTTTTATAAAGATACCTTGTTGGCCTGTCTTTATATGGACAGTCACAAGGCATTCAAAAGACATTAGGGCGACATATTGAGTTACAGAATACCATTTCGCCTCCAGATAGTTGAGAAGCAAACGCTTTTACTTAACGACAGTAAAAAATTACAGAACAAGGCCTCTGGACTAGTTAAAACATAAATGAGTCTTTAGGCATAGTTTAACTATTTGTTTAATGTTTTTGAATACAGCTCTAGGTGGCTGTGGACTAGTTCTAGTGGCTGGGCAGTCTTACGCTCACTTTTCTTTGGGAAACTACTCTGAGCCATCTTACAGTGAACACAAAAGGAGCAATCACTGATACTCTATAAACTATCAAGGCCAGGGATCCTTTTTAAAACTACTGCATGGGTGTGGCCAAATCGTTTTTACCAATCTCCACTTCACACACATTCTCAGTCTTGTTCTTAGCTTCAGAGACTAAGGGCTCGATCCCTTTATGGTATAACATTGACAATTACGTCATTCTGCAACACTTACAATCCTTCCTTAACAAGAGCATTGAAAACACAGTCATCTTTCAGTACAGCAACAGCACAATCTTTTGTAAAATTTATGTGAATGTCATGAGTAGTTAATTTTGCAACAGAAATGAGGTTAAAATTTAATTCAGGTACATATGTTTTCTTCATCTCCAAAATACTTACGCTATGTTCATTCATCTGTACAATCTTGATGGTACATACCCCTTCGACCTTAATTTTACCTTTTACAAGTGTTTCATGCCCTCGGCTAGAGNGGTTAAAATTTAATTCAGGTACATATGTTTTCTTCATCTCCAAAATACTTACGCTACGTTCATTCATCTGTACAATCTTGATGGTACATACCCCTTCGACCTTAATTTTACCTTTTACAAGTGTTTCATGCCCNTCAGTACAGCAACAGCACAATCTTTTGTAAAATTTATGTGAATGTCATGAGTAGTTAATTTTGCAACAGAAATGACGTTAAAATTTAATTCAGGTACATATGTTTTCTTCATCTCCAAAATACTTACGCTATGTTCATTCATCTGTACAATCTTGATGGTACATACCCCTTCGACCTTAATTTTACCTTTTACAAGTGTTTCATGCCCTCGGCTAGAGGTGAACTCTGTAAACAATTCTCTACAAGAGGTCTAGTGCTCTGTAGTAACAGAGTCTAGAAACCACTGATTACACTCCTTGCTAGCCATCAATGCAAACATGCTAACACACTTTGTTTTCCCTTTCTGGACGTTATTGTTTTTGCCCTTATCACACGTACCCATCTTTTTCCCATTACTGTTATTATGTTTAAGATGTTCAGTAAGAAATATCCCACTGATTGGTTAAGCACAGACAAAACTTTCCGATTCAATCTTGCTTGGTCGGTGTTCAGCGCTCCGATATCAATATACCCTAGCTCGACTGCAACCCAGCAGTTTTTGTCAATCATATGCGCCTTCACACAGAAGTCCCAGGAGAACAATTACCAGTTATTAATTTTGGAAAGTTCACCAAGACTTTGAAGTACCCAAAATGCACCACATATTGCAATAAAAGATAGACAATATTTGCAGCAGTGTGCCAACTTATGAAACCAATACCTGCTAACAGTGTGGGTTGTTCAAAATTAAAAATACTATTTAACAGAAGTAGCTCCAGGAAGAAAGGCAGTGAGTGAGGTATTGTTGCGGAAATTAATTATTTGGGCACTGGTTATCTGCAGAGCATGGAAGAGTAGGCAGTGGGCTGTTCACTCGTGGCCCTCTCCTATCCTCTCTTCACCTGAAGGTCCCTGTTGACGGTAATGGTGGTGGTNTCCTCTCCTCACCTGAAGGTCCCTGTTGATGGTAATGATGGTGATGAATCCAGATGGTGATTGTTACAGGAATGTAACCAGTCCTACCTGTGAGAGTGTGGGTCCCCTCTCTTACGCCACTAATACGAGGCTGTCAGGGCCACCTCGCAACGTCCACAAATTTACGGTACCTACTACTTGCAACTGATGTCAGCCATACTTATAGCACAATAGGAATTAATGTCAGGATGAATAATTGGTGTGCGAACACCCTTAACAGATCGTAAAGCGACCTGACACATGAAATAAAAACACGTAAAACAGTTCATGTAGTTTAATCACATGTTTTGAACCTTTGCATAGACACTCAAATTGCTGTGTACACTTTAGGGCTGGGGCCACCCAAAACAGTAGAAAGGTGCGGAGCACAAAAGAAATTTACGAGTGTGCTTCTGAGCACGGTAAGCCAGTAGGGGTGAGAAGGGTCTATTACTGGGCACAGAGAAAGGGAAAGGTTTCATGACGTTAAATAGTCATTGAAATGACAGGGGAGCGGCATAGCGGCATGCCCTTCCCATACGCGCCCGTTAGCCTGACTGATTATCAAGGTTGCAGCCTGCTCAGAGGCCTGAACAACCTGGCGCCAAAACCAAGTGTTGAAAAAGTAAACATTAACATAGAAAACCTTGTAATTACAATAAAATTGTACAATACGCTTTAAAATACAGTTACATGACAGATTAAACACAATAAAAATACATCAGCTGGCAATTATTATACAGAAATATATCACGGGAATGAAATTAGAAAGTGTCTTTCTCAGTCCTTCGTGGCGACAATTTACATAAATACTTGTTGATTAATGAAAAGATAAAAACCGTAAGGAATATAAAATATAATACTAAATACAGCACCAGGCACTGGGCGAGTTCACATAGGAAAATCTAAGATGGGGTGTAGGTAGACAACACAACTGCGCAATAGATATTGGTTTGCTACCTACCCCAATCCAAATAAACGTAACGTGGTATGTTGGATAAATTAGGGGTTGTGCACAACACACACTTACTTCACTTTTTTTTTTAATGGGGCAATCCCTTGATGGAGGTTGCTGGCCTGCAGTTACAGTTTATACTCCAACGTGGCCTTCATTTCCCCAATGTTCTTGTTAGTGGGGATGACTTAAAAGTTATTCAGCCAGCTTCAACGAGTACGCCCCTAAAAGTTACTGCTCCAGACGGATTTTATGGCAGCCGTCCGCAGTTCAGGCACGGCGAACCCAGTAAAGGCTACGCGAGCTGCGCAGTGGCGGCGGGACGGACAGACGCTAGGACGTGGGAATGCGGCATGTGTCATACTTTACTGATGGCATAGCATCTTGCAACATGACTTAGCCTGACGGGGCTCTGAATGAGACTGAGGAATAGCGGATGCGGAAGGCAGCTCGTGCCCACTGCATGCATGTGGAAGTATGCAAAAACACTTCTGCAATATTACATAACAAATACACATACAAAATAATCCTCCTGACAATTAGACATAATTTTATATGGGGTATGTTACCATTTTAAATGTTACGTTAAAGTTTTTAACATCTGGGGACGTGTCCAAAATGGTAAGAGCAGTGTGTTCCTGGTAACAGTCATTACTCCAGCTTCAGTTTATATCTCTTTCCTTAAACTTGGTCTGTGAAATCAACTGATCTCTGATGCTTCTCTACTTAGGCCATGAAATTCTTATTGACTTTATTAAGGCGTATGTTGTTTATGTCAGTAAATTCTGCGTAGTTTAATTTTACACTTTGCCTAGCTTTTGCAAGGCCACTCTCTTACATATAGCAAAATTACCATTTAATGGACTCCTGCACATCATGCCCTTCATAACACCGTATCTGCTATCTCAAATTATATTGGGAATAATTGTAAACTGAATTTATCACTTAGCACATGGTCAGCATGGAAGCTTGGTTGGTGTTGGTGGTACTTGCTTTCTTCTGGTGGTCGTGACAGTTGACGACAACTTAATTATACTGGGTGGGACTTCCCTCCCTCTTGCAGGCTCAGTAAACCCCAAAAGAATAAAACCATACTTTTCACATATAAAGCTTTGTCTTGTTTTAAGCAATTAAAGCTACAGATGTGCTGCAAGTGTCGGGACCGCTTCATCTAAGTAAGATACTTAAGCCATGTCCAAAACTGCTGAGACCACTATTTAAGTTACTAAATTAATCACGTGACCAAGTTTAACCCTTGAGAAGAGAAAATAAATAATTTATAACATACCATAAAGTGGAGTGAAATTGATCAGCAGGGGTGAGATTGATCACATGATCAATCCAAGTACAGAGGTGGGGTGAAAATGATTAACAGAGGTGACATTGATGACATAACAGTTTTCTGAACATAGTTAGGTCAGGTACCATATCTGACATTAATATTTATAGAAAATTTTGATGTGATCAATCTCAACCCTGCTAATCAATTTTACACCACTTTACGGTAAACAATTTTCTAATAATTTTGGGGTGAGAGAAGAGAATATAGATCAGATAGATAATTGATTAGTTTTGATTAGTGATGCAACGAATGTCGATTTTTCCACATTCGCGAATGTGAATTGGAATATTCACCTCCGACATTCGCGATTGCGAATGTTAATTTTTCAAATATGGCGCCAAAAGCGTGCGCCTACGAACTCGAATTTTACTGCGCGTTTAAAACTGGCCGGCCGGGNGATCAGATAGATAATTGATTAGTTTTGATTAGTGATGCAACGAATGTCGATTTTTCCACATTCGCGAATGTGAATGTGAATATTCACCTCCGACATTCGCGAATGCGAATGTTGATTTTTCAAATATGGCGCCAAAAGCGTGCGCCTACGAACTCGAATTTTACTGCGCGTTTAAAACTGGCCGGCCGGGCGGCCATGTTAAAACCGAGAGTAGCCCATATGCCCCGACTCTGAACGATATAAACAAATCGTGATTGCTGGCTTACTGAATAAAGTTAGCTGCTAATAATGTTTTCGTAAAGATTTTGTTTGAGGTTACCTTGATGCATACCGCTCATACCTACCAGTAGTGGCGACGCTATTCTTATCCACGCTGTAAACCGATGGCCTAACGACCAGAAGAATCACCGAGCTCGAACCAACTGCACCTGTCATGTTGCCTGAGTCACAACGTGGTGCTGCGAGCACGGGGAGTCCCAGGCATATTATCGCCCCTCGCCACAAGAAATTACAAATTGGGAAAAAACAGTGCACCCCGCCTACCCCTATCCCACCGCAAACACGAGAAGGTAAGTCCCGAGTTCTATGGAAAATAGAACAGAAACGTATATATATATATATAGGAGCCACAGAGGACTGTTAAGTCAGTTACGCGACAGTTAAGAGAGTTACGCGAGAGTGAAGGACAGTTGAGGTCAGTTACGCGAGAGTTACGAGACGTTTACGACGGAGCAGCAGTGACAAGACAGTTACGACGGAGTCTGGAGTTACGCCGGAGTCACGAGAGTCAGATACGAGGAACGACCAACGACGAGGAGAGAACTGCACGTCCAGGGATTGAGCCCAAGACTTCCCGGGAGAGACACAGAGACAGCACGACAACGCCAGCCACCAGCATGAATAAACCGAACCCAGTTACGTCTTTGTGTCACCCCTCTTACAGCAGCCCAAGGTGCTGTTGGCCAGCACCGTAACAAATTACTACGTACCCTGCTATCCACCATCCTGTATAGTACAGGTGGGAGCAGCGTCGAGTCAACATACTTAAGTTTTGTTTTTAACTTGTAAAGACTCTATTGTTGTAATTGTACAGTGATAAGTGATATTTCAAAATGAAGCGGTCGTGTGTTAGCGAAGTTTGGACTTATTTTACAATATGTGATGCTGAAAATGTGAAATGCAAAATATGTAATAAACAATACTCGCGCAAAGGAAGAACAACAAGTGCTATGAGAAATCACCTGGAAGCTTTGCATAAAAACGAGTATAATGCTTTAAAGAATAGGGAAAATGAAAAGCGAAATGCTTCTACAACAAGTGTTGTGGCCTCCACTTCGCGACAATGTACGAAAACCGACCTGAAACAAATGTCTTTGACTGATTGCGTCGAAAAAACAAAAAAGTGGGATAACAACAATGCCAAGTCTTTGGAAATTGATAATTTAATAAGCGAAATGATTGCTTTAGAGGACTTACCCTTTAGTTTTGTCGAAAGCGTTGGATTTGTCAGACTATTGAACCATCTTTGTCCGTCGTATAATATAAAAAGCCGACAACATTTTTCTTCGTTTATATGTGAGAATTTCTACGGCAAAGTTAAAGATAAAATTTTGGGATTAATTAAGTCATTTGAAAAATTGGCGTTTACAACTGATATTTGGTCCGATTCTTGTTCAGGAATATCTTGCTGAGTCTTACATGTCATGGTATAACAAAAAACTTTGAGAGAAAAATGATTGTGTTAAACACAGAAGAATTTAACGATGGCCGACGTACTGGTGAAAATATAGCTATAAAACTTGAAACCATGTTGTCGCATTGGGAAATACCTAAAGAAAAAGTGCAATGCATTGTTAGAGATGGTGGCACAAACATGAAAAAAGGTATTTCCTTGTTATTAATTAGAGACATTGATTGTTCGTCACACCAAATTCAGCTGGTTGTCAAGGAGGGGCTTAAGGCACAAGATTCCGTTATAACAGTGATTGCAAAATGTAAAAAGATGGCAACACATTTTCATCACTCAAATGTAGCTCAAGATGAACTGGCTGCTCTACAAGAAAGACTCGATCAGCCAAAGCTGAAAATCATACAAGAGTGTGCTACAAGATTGAATAGCAGCTTGTATATGTTAGAGCGTATTTTGAAAAACAAAGATTCGTTATGTCTTTATGCTTCCCAGAATAACAAGATTTCACAACTAACTTCCGAAGAGTGGATTATTGTGGAAAAAATAATAACTTTACTCAGACCTTTTGAAGAAATTACAAAAGAACTAAGTGCAGCCAATATTTCTGTATCCTCAGTAATTCCATTATTGTCCACTTTGGAAAAAATTATTGGTGAATTTGATGTGACCGACGGATGCGTTGGGAATATGATTTTAGTTCTTAAACGAGAACTATATCGCAGATATTCCCATTTGGAAAATGACGTATTGTTTGCTACGGCAACTTTTATTGACCCGAGATACAAATTAAAATTTTTCAAAAATTCTTCAACCAGAGATCAAGTTGTGAAAAATATTTTAGAGTCAATTGGAAACGATGAATCAAGCCTATCGTCTTGTTCAAATCCTAAGCGTGCCAGAATGACTACTCATCGGATTGAAACATCTGGTTCCAGTGCCAGTCTGACAGAGAAATCTATATCTTTAAGAGACACCATGAAATTGCTGATGGATTCCAGCGAAAGTGAAGAAGAAGAAAATGAATGTACGAACCCTATAGAAGTTTTGATAAAAAAAACCATCAATGAATATTTATTAGATAAACGTGTGGAAAATGATGTAGATCCACTTACATGGTGGGCGGTAAATAATAAGAAGTATGGTATTATTTCTCCCATAGCCAGGCAATATTTAGTAACACCACCCACTAGTGTGCCTAGCGAAAGGGTCTTTAGTGGGGCTGGTCTTCTTTACACACCCCACCGAAATAGGCTGCAAGGAGAAAAGGCATCAAAACTTCTATTTCTGAAGTTTAATATTCCTCTACTCTTATTTAATTACTAAGTGTTTCACTTAATTGTGCTTAGATATAAACAATTTTTCATAGTTTTATTTTTTGATTTCAAGAAGTAATGTTTAATGGATATCTTAAAAATTACATAATTTGTGAGTTAGTATTAGTATCAAAGTTAAAATTAACAAAAAGGTTAAGAACATATTTGTTTTAATTGAAAAGAAGAATATTATATTGTTTGTTTTTCTTCACAATATATTTTTAAGTTNGTTAAGAACATATTTGTTTTAATTGAAAAGAAGAATATTATATTGTTTGTTTTTCTTCACAATATATTTTTAAGTTTATTCATAAGAAGTCGATTTGATTTACAATTAATAAACATGATTTCTAGTTCATTAAAAGATCTCAAATATTTGAATAAGATACCCTTTAGGTTGCATAAATGCATATTGTTAAGTGTTTTTAAAAAAGATCTCATTTAAAGTTGATTTGTATAATTAAAAAGGTTGGGTTATATCTTATTCCATTGTTTTGTGTTAAAGCAGTTCAATGGTATTTGATCATACAGATGTGTTATAATATAGTTTAGAAGTTTTAAGAAATTACCTGCCTTAATTTGATTATGCTTAGGTAAATAAGAATAAAAGAATATCAAGAGTGTGTTTCTGTTATGTAATCTAGTGAATAACTACAAGGCTGTTTCCCAAATATCATTAAAATACACTCTTATACATAAAAAATATGTTAATAAATAAAAATGTCTTAATCATAGCAGTTGCATTATTATTTAATAAACATTTTCATTGCCAAATACATTCGCAAAATATTGGCATCGTTTTTGCGAATGTGAATGTTCAAAAACATGTGAATATTCACGAATATTCGTTGCATCACTAGTTTTTATTGTGGAGAGTTATTGATGTTGCTGATAAGTGTAGTATGTAATTATAGAACCCTACCTATTGAGTGGGACAAACATCACACACAAAAATAGCACAAAGACAAAGAACAAAACAAACACATAACCCTAAATGATGTGAAACCTTAGAAAACAAACGTGTGGTTCCAAATCATGTTCAACCCTTGATTCAAAGCAATAATACACAGACACAATTTCCTAACACAAGACAAGACCCTTAGAAGAATTGGCCACAAAAAGGACATGGTTCATCACAAATGAGTGTGGAATACTTACTTTTAAATTCTCCAAAATTGTTCTGCCTGTATGATTATTACTTCTCATAAAACAAAACAAAAAAACTCAAGACAAAATTTATAACTGGTACGCCAAATTGAATTGTGGACGTGTGAATCAGTAAATTCCCAAATCATAACAATCGAGAATTAGCAATTGGATTATAGTTGCTGAAAGAATAGTCAAAGCAAAAACACAAATGAAATAAAACAAGACAACATAAATTATAACTAATGTAATTTAATAAATGAAGTGTGGTTATAGTAAATGCTGACCATTCTGAACATTGGTTTAAAACTAATGGTGTTTTAAAATAAATATAAAATAGTGTGTGAAAAAACTTGGAATTGTTGCTGTATGACAATTCTAAGATATATAGGTAGTTAAAATCAATTTAACTTCTTGAATACACATTTCTACGAATTCCTTGGTCTTGAAGTTCAATTTAGTGCCAGTCAATATAGTGAAGCATGAAATAAGAATGGGTTTCTGGGTGAAACATTATTAATTAACAATTCCAGATCTTCATAAAAATGTACACAATATTACTTGTTGAAAACCTATCTTTAGCTTTAAAACTTATGTTAAAAACAAAAACGAACACATTGAAGATGGCTAAAGGCAATATAAAAGAGAACAAAATTTACAATAGTTAATTTACACAAAAGTTTGGCTCAAGGAGCTCTTATTCCAAACACCCACTGAAATAAACTAATATAATCATTTGGCTATAACAAACAACAACAAATTACCATGATGCCGCCAGATGTAATTATTTTCTGCATCGTCCTTCATTATAATGAACTGCATTTCATGAAGAGCCAAGCCAAACGACCAAGACAATGAAGGAAACGGAAATGACATACATTAAAAACATTCCAAACTTATTAAACGTAAGGTAATTTCAAATTAGGCGCCAAGGCAATCCAAACGCATCCATAGACAAACGAGAATGCAATTAAGTTGGTGAAAGAATAATTTTGTAATCCAATTTTTAGCTATACACTATATAAACGTAAACAAAAACATATTACCAGTAAATATAAATAAACCAAAATAATAACAAACGCCACACGGAAAATGTAAATAAAAAACCGCAATAGAAAAATCATATACACACTAAATATTGAGGGAGGGTTGAAATTTACCGAACTGGTGACGTAAGCTTGCCTTTTATTAAGAAAATTATGCGAACTCGAACCAACAACAAAACAATGAGTCTGATGTGTGTAATGTTGCTCGTTACCGATTCTCTTTGTGCTGAAGGAAATTATAAATGAATCAGTTTTGTAACTAAATCATAACCACGTAAAATTGTTCTTTAAATTAAGTTCTCCTAAAGATAGTGAGTAAATAAAACTATTTAATAATTTTCAGAAAAAATTATTTGTAAATTAATTAATTNTTTACCGAACTGGTGACGTAAGCTTGCCTTTTATTAAGAAAATTATGCGAACTCGAACCAACAACAAAACAATGAATCTGATGTGTGTAATGTTGCTCGTTACCGATTCTCTTTGTGCTGAAGGAAATTATAAATGAATCAGTTTTGTAACTAAATCATAACCACGTAAAATTGTTCTTTAAATGAAGTTCTCCTAAAGATAGTGAGTAAATAAAACTATTTAATAATTTTCAGAAAAAATTATTTGTAAATTAATTAATTNAAGTTCTCCTAAAGATAGTGAGTAAATAAAACTATTTAATAATTTTCAGAAAAAATTATTTGTAAATTAATTAATTTTTTTTGCCTAAGTAACAAAGTGATGTGAGCCCAAACTCACAGGTCTCCGCGACCGTTCGCTGTGCCACAGTACAATAGCAACCCCTGCCGAGCACCATGCCAACGACAGGAACATCGAGTGGGGCCATAACGAACAGTATCTCGACGGTGTTTGGGAATGTACCAGCTTGGCCAGCACATCGCTAGTCAGCTAACGGTTCCAATTTGGTAATACCATGTGGGCATGTGGGTGAACCAGAACAATCGCGTGGTTTGGATCTCAACCGAACGGCACGTGTGCTCATACTCAGTGCTACCCCGTCAAGGCGTAGCACATGTGAAGGCTACACCAGGCTCGTAGCGCTCCGAATCAGGACATCTGTGAATAACCTACGCCATTAGGCAACACAAAGTGTTTGAAAGTGTAGGTGACCCCCAAAAGCAGAGCCTAATAATTTCAGTTTAGCAAATGTGAGCACCTCGAGAGAACTGTGTTTTTAAACATAATTTCAAATTACATCAAAGTAAAGTGCCAACGACTTCCTCCTTGGGGCATGGGCTTCACCCATGCCAACCTATGTTTAGCCCCCGCAGGCATCACCTGACTGGAGGCATTTCAGTTTATGTGTTTTTCTTTAGATATAGTGAGTGTAAAAGCGTATATGTTTATTTTGCAGCAATCAACAGGTTTACAGACTCGGATAGACATGTTTTCCAGTACTATGTGCACGTAAACTTATAAAGCGAAAGTGTATTGTCATCAAAATATCAGCAGCTTGCGTCGTTTGTAGAACACGTAAGTTATTGTCAGCGACTATGTTCAGTCTCCAAATAGCTACAGAAATTTTCTCACTTATGCAATAAAATTAATTAAGGGCATACCCTTATTTTGCATTTTATTTTATGCTCACATGGATGGCGTCTGTCTGCCATGCTGCTGTCCTAGCCACCGAAGGATGCAGTAGAAACAATAAAATATCTATGTAATTTAGTGTTTGAGGGCCTTTTACATTCGTGCCCATACTTTCGCAAGCGTAATTAACATTTCTTTCGGTATTATGGCGGCACAGCATTTCCAAATCTCAACTTCTGGAAACCAAAAACTTACATTGTATTGCGCTGAAAGGATAACCGAAATAGCCGAAAGTAATTCAAAAACTGTCAAAGACATACCAGAAATGCAGCAATCATAACCAGAGCACCCCTCGCACTTGGCTCTAGCAGCATCAGCAGCAGAAACAATCGTATCGGCCTTGCTGCCGACCACCTCAACGTCCAGTATCCCAATGCCAACAAGGGAGTCGAGTGGGAAAATACAGCAACGAGCGTGGTCCTCGTGCTTGGTTCCAGCAGCATTTTCAAGCAGCATCAGTCTCATCAGCGGTGCTGCCGACCACCTCGTGGCCTACAGGGGAGTGAGCAGGTACAGCAACCAGAGCCAGAGCACCTATTACTCTTGGCTCCAGCAGCATCAGCATGCTTTAGAAGCATTCGCATCAGTGACACCGCCGACACCTCAATGCTCGGCTGTAAAGGAAATAGTACATGAATGTGAAGTGGACAGATTTGGTCGGATCTTAAAAACGAGGTCTTGAGAGCCAATGAGGGTGAAATGAGGTTAAGAATGGAGCAACGCCGCCTTGCAAGGGCGGGGAAAACAGCAGCGGCATCGTCCGGTAGTATATGATGGTAATTAATTAATGTAGAATAGGTTTGTTACCAATTCACTGTACTTTGGTATATTTCCTTTTCCACATTGTCCTTACTACCGACTCCTTCATGTTAATTTTTTCTCTCCTATCTATATTACACTCTCATTTACAGTGGTAATGCCATTTTCTCCTTTCCAACATATTACACATCGGTTGTGTTGTGCCAAATAGAAACAAAACACACTTACACATATTCTCTTTTGTACGTTTTTTCACATGTAGATAAGGATTATTTTCCAGTATTTTACAACACTTACACCTGACGTGGACCATTCCTGCGTGGTCTGGCATGGCCACTGTCATCATGTCATCGGCCCACAGTCTCTGCACCAGGGAGGCCCACGGAACACGCACATTGTGCGTCCCGATGTGTGTCCGCATCGCTCACTTGGGAACGGGTCATGACTCGATACCGAGTGATCCAACCGATTGCCTATGGAGTCCCCAGAGATATCTGTGTAATTAGGATAGGAACAAAGTGTTAGAATGTGTAGTAAATAGCATTACAATTTATTGCCAGCAGGCAAATGTACGTGAAATTCGCCCCTAGGGGAATGCGCAGTAATCGCAGAATAAATGCATTCCACTTAGATATTTAATGAAGTGTAGAGTAGCAAGACTAGGGTATTTGAAGTGTTCTATATAATGTTCCAAGTGCAATTGTGTGTCTAATCAAGCCAATTAGTGGCGTGAGAAATAATTAGTATTTCTTTCAACATGACTGTTCCGGTTTTTGAGTGTCCCAAAACTTAACAGACCTAAATTTTCCACATGCTCTGCAAGTCACCACTTAATCATGTTTTGTATTTAAATTAGTGCTTGATTAAGAGTTCTTAACTCTCTACAGGATTAAGAAAACTCGCTCAGAACGTTTCAGTGTTTTATGTGTATATGCTTCAAGTTCTATGTTAATGAGGTCAGTTAATTAAATTACCTCTAGGAGAGGAGAGGAACGAGTTCTTGGAAAGGATGCCGCTCGCCCGCGCCATCTTGGGCAGTGTGATTCCACCCCTCTTAGGTCCTGCACGTGCGTCACGTCGCAGGGGACTTTCGTACTTTGTTCCGAACACTTAACTGCAATAGGTTAACGTAATTTACTGGAACTTTTATTTAGTTTATCAACAGTCTTCCCCGCCTTCGCAGCACCCCTCCATCAGCTCAATTTACCGACCCTAGAGGTTTTAATTACTATTGTAAGATTTCACGCCATTCTTGGCCTTTTTGTACAGTAACAGCCTCTGGTATGCCTTGTGAGCCAGGTCCACTTTAATTTACATTGTATACATGTAACTGTGTACACTATTCGGGAATACAATTTACTTGAGTAAACTGAAACTTATGGGTTCTTCTTTAGTGTTGTATTTTGGGTCTTGGCCCTATCCAGGAAGTCAACGACGCCTCAAAGAGTCATCCTTTATTTATAAGGTAAAAAGGTAATATTAAGGCATGCTGGGGATCCTTAATATCCCGGCTATATATTACATTTTCCTTTAAATTTGTACTGTGTGTGTCAGGGGATACAGCAACGTGGTCGTTCGGCCCACGATCCTGAGAATTGTGACTTCGTGCTCACCTGTGAGCTGGCGTCCATTCTATTTGAAATAAGAATATTGTGTAATATTCTGACTTTCCTTGACATAGTCGCCGACCACTCAGGTATCGTTAAACCTATGGTTGTGTGGGGCCTTATACCCACAAAACATACCTACGCTTCTTTTCTTTTGTTTGTTTTCACATCCAGATGCCGATTTTTCTGATTTTTACAATTTTTACACCTATGGTTGTGTGGGGCCTTATACCCACAAAACATAGCTACGCTTCTTTTCTTTTGTTTGATTTCACATCCAGATGCCGATTTTTCCGATTTTTACAATTTTTACACCTATGGTTGTGTGGGGCCGCATACCCACAAAACACATCTACACAAGGTTTTTATTTTGTTTGTTTCTTCATATGCAGCTGCAGATGCGTTAAGATATTCTACAACATTTACACCGATGGTTGTGTGGGGCCATATACCCGCAGAACATATGAATAATTTACATTACCTTGCAGTTCTTGTTTTTTTCCCACATACATATTTCTTCTTTCACCTACCGGTTGTGCGAGGCCTTATACCTGTAAGTGTCCCCACCTCCTCTGATGTGTAACATTCAAAACATCATTTGGCTTCTCACCTACATTCGTGGGTGACTCTTACACGGGTTTGTGTTTTCTCCCTGTCACCCTCCTTTCTTCACCAGCCTTGTTTACCTCTTTGTTCTACTGCTTTCCTGGTACATTGAACACTTACTCTTTCGTTTGTGTTCTAGCATCGGGTACCTCGTACGTTCTTTTTTTATTCTATCTTTCGTGTTTCAGGGTTTTGGCTAATCCCCCCCCCCCCCTTTTTTTATTATGTTTAACCTTTGTTATTGTTTTTTTAAGTTGTAAGTTGGTAATTAATTTTCATCCTGGTTGTGCAGAAGTGTTTAATATACTGGCATACCGAATAATTGTACTATTTTTCTTGTTTTTTATTGTATACTACTCACCTGTAATAAAAATATTTTGCAATTCAATTTAAAATTCAATTTATTTAGAAGCTGTTTCAGCGATAGTCCGGACACGAATGCTACTTTAAGTTAATATTGCTCATCAAGATTATCTGACAAAATTTGTTGAATGTAATAATTTGATGGTTGTTTCCCGTCTTTATATTTTATTATTTTTAAATATCTGTTTTATGGCGAAAATGTGACCGTGTGACGTTTGTTTAAAGAATATCTTCGTAACATTTTTTCTTCAATAATTGGAAACAAATTAATTTTTTCTTTCTCATAGAGATCTGATGTTTGTTCTATGCAGTACACGCTATTGAGACTGACCAATGAAAATTTACCACGAATCCGATGTTGTCAGCTTGGTTTGAAGTGGTGAGCTGAGCTGTACAGGGTGAGCGAGATGTGGCAGTATCCACAGTAGTAGCATTCGAAACAAAGTTCTGAATAGGTTGGAAGTTACGCCGAATTGACTTTTGCTTTGGCGGTTCCTTGTAAACTTAACAACGGTTTTTTAAACTTGCTGAGGTGCATTGCCTTTTTCTTTGGACCTTGTGAAAGTAATAATGGAAACAAGTGCCGGTGTTGTGTGTATTTTCATAGGTAAGTTTGGTCATCTGGTTATTAAATAATGAAAGAAAAGTAGTGTATACATAAAGTTTACATAACCTTCCAATGCAATATTCGTAGGTATATGTTGGTGTTATTCACGGAGGAGCGTTCTTCCATACGTCCATTCAGACATCTTCCACAGTAGTGGCTGTAAACCACCAGTGATAGTAGAACCATCTGGTTTTGGTGGGATTTTGGTTATGCCGTACGCCCATTTTTATCCAAATGAATCACGATTTAGCGGTTGCGACATTCAGAGAAAGTAAACAACATATGCGCACATGCACACAGCGGGATTGCTTAGAAACTTTGTGGATGGTGTCTTAGTAAAGCCTCTGCTACAATCAGCGTATCCCTCGATAGTCAGTGCTTCTTTGCCATTTCCAACGACACATATTGGCTACCACAGTTTGATTTCCTAAGGTGTGGTAATTGCCCACTTTAATGACTTACCAAAATTAGGAAAATAAATTCTTAAATGGGGTTTTTATGTTGGAGTCCCAATACAACAAACCCTACGCGAAATTGGACTAGCAGCCGATGAAAAGCAAGTTCACTGTGACGACAGTCGGACAAAATTTCAGTGCAGACAGCCCGACATAAGTAGGTTTAGAGTTCTACTTTCTGTCGTGTGATTCATGACACATTTAAGATCTGAACACGTCGTAGGCTACAAGAGGTGATTTTTCAAAGGTTTGGTTCAAAAAGTGTGAAGAAACTGTGAATAGACAATACCTGTATATTTTTGTATTTTATTAAATAATAAACTAGCTTAGTGGCAAAATCATGTTTTGATTTAAAGTTCTTTTGTATAAATTAAAATATTGTTAAAAGTAAAGAATTATTCTCTTTATTGTGAGTTTTATACCGTAAATATTAGTGGTGTGTGGTGAAATTTTTGTTTGTGTCAGCTGCGAGATGATCATTACACACACATACACACACACATATGTGTGCAGCCTGCAGTTGTGTGAAGATGCATGTTACAATGTTTTAATTAACAAAAAAAATTTAACTGTTCTGATGTAGGCTGTACTTAACACAGTGAGATACACTAAACATCCTAATAGACTCCATAATATCAATAAATATATGTTGTTATATGCAACTAAAAATTCATGACTTGTTTAAAACATACTCTTGCAACAGTTCAAATTTAAGCATATTAGTTAATTTATAAATTCATCAATATCATATAACTTACTGTTGTACTGTCAAGTGTGAGTGATTTCAGTGGCTGAGGTCTTCAGTGCTGATTATGCAGCAGCGATGGAATGCGATTGTGTAGGAAACTGAGGGACCCAAAGAAAACCCACCGGCCAATGATGCCTGCCACATTCCCTGTATGCAAAAATTTGGGACGACCCAATGGAAAATCAAACAGTGTTCACCTTGATGGAAGGCGAGTGGTCTGATCACTACACAACCGCGGCACCCTTATACATGTATGGCAAATATGGCATGTTATATAGAGATTATAGCATGGATAGTTAACTCCATTACAGATTAGTGGTAATATTCAATTGCTGGAAATTTTATTCTTCTGCCTTACTTTCAAATCTTATTGATCAAACTGCTGTAACCTTTTGTTCATTTTGCATTTCACACACATGATCTTTTTCGATTGACAGCTCCACTTTTGATGTGGGTGTACAGTTTTATTCTTTTCAAGGCTTAAAACTTTTTTCTGCAGAGGCACTAGTTGCAGTAAGTTTACGTAACTTAACTGTAAACCACTAATTTTTCAAATACTTTTTAGTATTAAAATATTTATTGAATTATTTTTCTGCAGTAGTTATCTCCGTATCTGTAGTCTGTGTCCCCAGCAACATATATTCTCTTATATTTTCAAACGTATAAGAAAGTTAGTATGAAACAGAGCAGAAAAAGTATAGTGACTTCTTGACTGGTGTCAGTTTGACTGTCCCAATCCATTCCGGGCAGCATACGCTGCGGAACTCTGAGCTTACCTTGCAGAGAGGCAGTAATCAGATACAAGACATTTCTGAGGAAATCAGTGTCTTACATCAAAAACAGAAGATAATTAACATAAAACTGTTATTACCAATGGCCTGTATGCATGTCTCTCGCAATTAGGACAGCATTGAATGAAACATTTTATTTATTACACACAATCAGCCTTGTGTAAATAAACCAACTGCACGCATAGCTAGGGTCAGCTGTCGTGCTGGGAGTGGGCCTTGCCCGAACATTCCCGATCAGCTCATGAAGCTACCAGATCCCTTTCCAACAGCAACATTGCCATGGCAACCAGGAGGGAAAGACTAAGAAGACGAAAAGTGAAATTAAAGACGCAGGAAAGTGTGGCGAGACAAAACGAAACGTTTTGATATATGTGGCAGGAAGTAAGTCCGTAGAGTAGCGTGAGAATTCACATGCGCGGAAAATAAAAGCAAACTGTTTGGAAATGAAACCAGTAGTCCAGCAATAGTGCCGGGTAAGCAGTACTTACCTAGCGTTTGTTGAATACACGCCACTGGAAATATTGAATATTATATGGATGACTAGCCATTTCAGGATCTTCAAACAGCCAAGTACAACACTATCGGGCAGATTGTCGGGGTATTGTGAAGACTGAATAAAATATATGAAATCTCATTTTGCTCTGACTTTGTGTTGGGCTGTCAAGTTGTGTTTGTTGGGCTGTTGTGACTCCAGCTTTAGGCTTTGAGTAAGTTGTTGATTAATTTAACTTGTATTTATTTTGATTGATATCCTAAATTGTCATTATGGCAAGGGCTATGAAGATCAGGGGAACTGTGAGGCAAAAAATGTGAAAGAAAAGAAGGAAATGTTGAAAACCACAAAAAAACATGCAAAAAAGTGAACTTCTAGTTCCAGAAAACTGATTGCATGCAAACGTGCAACTTTCTACTTTCCAGAGCAAGTGCGGAGGGTGTGGTGCACACACTTACTGGCTTCATGTGAAACAGGATGACGTAGATTTGTGTGAGATTAGTGGAGTCTGGGAAGTTTTGTGAATTCAATTTAGGACAATCTAAACGTCAATCACGTGCGTAAATATGTAATGTTTGTAATTGGATCACAGTTTATAAGACATGCCCAGGTGAACTGTGAGCCAATAACAGGCCTGCAAGGAAACGAGCTCGAAATGCCATGCCACCTGGTCCGACACATAACTGGGTTCACACTGAGGCAACAGTCAAGCCGAGGCTTGAAAATAGTACATAGGACACTGGCGCCTAGTGTGCAGGTCTGTTGAAACACAGTGTTTCTGTACCTAGCGATTAGATTTCTGGAGCTACGTAAGGCAGTGTGTGTAATATTTACAACAAAATTTGTCACTATGTATTGCATAAAAAATATGAGGCCTCCACAAATCCTACACATACACACTGTGTTAAAGCCTGCACAGTGATTAATGCAGTTGTGAGTGAATTATCTCTGTTTCAGTAGAATACATGCAGTACTTCCATGTTCACATTGTGCGTTTCCTAACCAATAGCTTGCTGACATGAAAATATTTGGTGTTCTCTGCCAATAATTCAACAATCCTCATCTACATATGGGCAGCGTTCCAAAATGTTACTCAGAGAGTGAAGTAAAATAACAGAGTAACAGCTGATGAAAGTAAAAGTAAAAGTGGTTTTGGAACAAACATGGTGTAAATAGCATTCTGTGTTTACAAATATCTACTTATTAAGCAACCAATGTAAATTACAAAAGATATTTGTCATTTTCCTCAAATTCTTTCTTTTTCAAAATATTATTTATATACATAAACAGTTTTAATTGCGATAAATTAATCATAAGTATTGCATTTGAAAATATAACCTTTATAAAAGTTAACTTTTAAATAAAAATATGAATTTTGTGTGTGTGTGGTTGTAAATGGAATGTACACATTTCCTTTTAATTTGTTTAATTCTACTTAACTTTCCGCCATTTTCAGTTTACCTTTCGTTACTTGCTGAAATAGCATCTGTAAAGGTTTTCATCTTGCAAGATGGTCAGATTGATTACTCTGTAGTTTTGGGTTATTGCAGGGAGCAAGTAAAGCATTTACTCAAAGTGTTTTGGGACAGCCAGAGAGAAAGATTTACCCTGCAGAGTAACGTTTTGGAACACCGCTATGAGTAAAAATTTACCTCGCACCTCAAGATGTTAAAGAAATCCTTTCTCAGTAAATAAATTTTATAGATAATGATTTAAAACAAAAAGTATTCATGACATTCCTTAAAGAATATGGGCACATCAAGAAGTCTTGTCAATTTGTTTGATTAAGATTTTTTTTGCTAAAATTTCATAGTAAATAATTTATTTAACAAAAAAAAAGTATATTAAATAGAATTTTTTGAAAATTTCTTGACTGTCAGTGTTTTCTGAGAAAATTGCATTGATTTTTTTTATCTTTAAAATTGTTGCATTGAGAAGGAATATCTTTCTTTAACACGTTGATTCCCCATTTAAACTCTGTGGCTGAAGGCATATTACAAGGGTCATTAACTTCATAACCCTATTTGAAGTCTTCCAGTGAGTTAATAATAATTTGAACAAACTGAATAATATGTAAGGCTAACTCTGACCACTCCCAGGTTGCCAATTTCTTTTGATACTTTTTGAAAATTGAGCGTGGAGCTACATTACAACTGAGTTTTGTGTTGCTAACTTAGAGGCCTGTTTTTTCGTTATTTTTATTTTTATTCAATACGTAGGAATGTTTTGATCAAGTAGTTTTGTGTCGCAGCATATTGAACATGATGTAAGCTTCAACTGTAAATGGAAACTTCCTTTTAGGCATATTTTTTTCCCCGCTGTGCACTGCATTATACGAGTCTGGTACCGAGGTTGTGAACCTGACACCATCAAACTTTGATCGCTTGGTGGTGCAGAGCGATAATGTGTGGATTGTGGAGTTCTACGCCCCTTGGTGTGGACACTGCCAGCAACTTGTTCCAGAATATTCCAAGGCTGCAACCGCTCTAAAGGCGAGTTATAAGTTATAAGGCTGTGTGTGTATCATTGTAGTCCTGCTGATGACTTTTACATTTTCATTATTCTGATGTTCATGTTATGTATTATTGGATAACCTTAATATAGAATTAAATATTTTATATTGGTTCTGCAATATATTATTTGATGTGAAATTTTTTTCATTGACTGCCTGTATTTGTGCTGTAGTGACACACTTTACTCACATTAGAGTGGACCTAGTTTGATTCCTGGTCCAGCCATACTGTTTCAGGTTTTCAAACCCACTCCAAATGGATGTTGGTTTGATCCTGATTCAGTCGTTAATTATTCTGCTGTCAAGTATTTATTAAGTTGTAACAAAAATAATACAGAAATTTTTGTAGATATATTTTAAGAAATTTAATTACAAGATTGTACAGTTTTCAGCATAATAAAATAACTTAATTGTGTAAAATAAGACTGCATAGCCAGTTCTTAAAGAAGATTAGTAGATATCTATCATAGCAGTAAGGGAAAAAAAATTTTGTAAATTAATTTTTGATTGTTTACGAAGTCTTTTAGTGAGCCAGTTAACACCATTACTTGTTTGGCAGTTTATTACTCATTACAATTGCATACAAGGACGTATGTAAAAAGATAGTAGTCATTACAGAATTTCAGTGTTTTTGGAGCCCATGTTTAACTTTTTTTTACAAAGAGGAAGCATGATGGCTAGTGTATGTTACTTGCTTTCTTAACAGCGGTGTCGCGGACATATAGAAGCAATCACAAAGCTACCTTCCAAATACAACACACTCAGAATTTTTCGAATTGCTTTGTCTGTACTGCAGTTGGTGGTTTTTCTATGTAGGGTGTCACCATAGAGTATTTTATTAACACAGGAGCATTTTTGTTGGAACTGGTCATGAAAGCGGTGTCCATGATAGAAGATGCTGCAGTCATGTGCCCCGTAGAATTATCAAAAGACAAGTTCAACATCTGGCATGAATATGTTTCTGTGTCTAGAGTTGGTACCTAGTAAATTTGGAGCTCAGGTCAGTCAGAAGTGTTAAGTTGTGTTCAGGCTCTGTACAGGATTGTGTAATGGAAGACTGAAACTTTGACATTTTGTGCTCGGGGTGGTTTAACTGAATAAAGAAAAGTTGTTGCGGAAGAAAATATTTTAGTATTTTATTATTATTTTTGTCTTGATGCAATCTACAGACACCTGTCATGCTGTAAAATGTATTGTCGAACTGTTACATTTACGATTTGCGTCTTTTATTTTATTTTAAGTTTAGCTGTTAGTGTAGTGGTAAAGTTGGTTTTCTTGTCGCAGGCTCATGGTTGCACTTGTGAATGTTGTAGGGAGTTGCGAAGGTGGGTGGGGTTAACGTGGACGAGCACAAAGCCCTTGGTGGTCAGTATGGTGTTCAGGGATTCCCAACTATCAAAATATTTGGTGATGACAAGCGCAAGCCAGAGGACTACAAAGGACCCAGAACGGCTCAGGGATTTGTCGATGCAGCTTTCTCTGCGCTGCGAGCCAAGGTGAACTCGCAGCTGCCTGGAGGCAAAAAGAGCGGTGGTGACCAGTCTAAGGTTTGTAGTGTACACCTGTGTAATGTTCCATAATTGTGTGTTAAACAATAGTTACGCAGCATTTTAAGTAGAGTACCCAGTACTATATTAGTGGCAAAGGTCACCACACAGGTGCATGAAATTGTGAGTTACCATTTAACAGCTGTGAGAAACAGAAATGAAGCACAACAGTATATAATATGAACACAATTTCCATATTAAAAAGTGTCTATTAACTGTTACAGGATTCCCATAGTCCTTGAAAGTCCTTTAATTTTAAGTGTTTGGTTTCAAGGCTTTGAAAAGTCCTTAAATTACGCTGTGCCTAGCAAAGCTCATAAATTTTGTGGTTATTATAGAAAACTCAATATGAAATTATAACTGTGGCTAATAGTGAAAGACATATTTGTTGTAAAAAGGGTATTCTCTGTAAGAACCCTGTTGTTAACTCTGATGTACGTTCTTTGTAAAGGATACTTCCTTCTAATTTAAGTTTGTAATTAGTTACAACAGTTTGGTCTCGAAAGTATTTCTTGTTTTTGCAGAGCGACCCTAAAAATGTGATTGAGTTGACGGACTCCAACTTTGACTCTCTTGTGCTGGACTCGGATGACATGTGGCTGGTGGAGTTCTTCGCCCCGTGGTGCGGCCATTGTAAGAACCTGGTACCTCACTGGGCCAAAGCAGCTACGGAGCTCAAAGGCAAGGTACAAGTACTACTTTTCTCATCTTCGTTGTAAGTTTTGTGGTGATAATGCTTGGTGTATGCCAAGTTAGTCGCTTAAAAGTTTGAAATCATTGAAATGGTTTTGCAAAAATTGCAAATTAGCTTTATTTTTTTCTGACATTGTATCTACATTTAAATTGGTCACCTAGCAATGTTTGTTTATTCATCACTTTAGTGTGAAGCACATAATTAATTTTAATTTTTTTGTTTTTTTGTGTGTAATTGAAATACAATTTTTTGGAGAATAAAGTGTTGAATTAATTTTTTAATACCTTAATAACTTGCACATGTTATTTGTTTCATCCAATATTGGTTTGGTGTGAGTACCAGGAATTTTTCCTTAAGTTTATTCAGAATGATATGTCGTGGAAAGACCAAGTAAACATCAATAATTTATGTTTTTCTTCTCTAGTAGCAATTCTGTTGCTTGTTAACAAGGTTTATATAAAAAATATTATTTGTTCTAAAAGCTTTTAGTACGCAGGTTTCTTTGACCCAAGCATGTTTCTTGTGGACTGGAAGCACAAAGCACCTTTGCGTGCATTTTCTACACCACCTGCCTCTCATGTTCAATGCAAGAATGTGACCACAACTGCTATTCTTTAACACATTTGTAACTTTGCCCCTTCTATATGTGTTTCGAACTCGTATGTTTATTTAACTGTGATCACTGCTGTAAACCAAATCTAGGCTTGCATCATGCAGCAAATGTGGCCAGGGTATAGACTGTTGCTTAAGGAACTATGGCTTTACAACAAAGCAATTTGAATGACTTGAATAGTTAAGTGCTTGCACACAGAATTTATATTACTATATTTATTGCAAAGAGCACATTTAATTCCCCAGTGTATAACTGTTAGTTGTAAAGCTTGTAAGTGAAGGCAGAATAGAATTGTAATGAGCTGATGGTTGTGCAGGTGAAATTGGGAGCTCTTGATGCAACTGTGCACACGAGTAAGGCACAGCAGTACGATGTGAACAGCTACCCAACCATCAAGCTGTTCCCGTCCGGTAAGAAGGATGCAGGCTCGGCAGTAGACTACACCGGAGGCAGAACAAGCAGTGATATCGTCAACTGGGCCTTGGACAAGCTGTCGGAGAATGTGCCACCTCCTGAAGTTAAACAGGTGTGTATATGCTAATAATGTGATGGTTTCCAAACTGTCCCAGTGCTGCAAGATAACTGTCTTAGCAGTGATACAGTATCGTATTCAGAAAATAATTACGATAGACCCCCGGTTTTACGAGGGGCTATTATTCCTGAGAATGACTTTATAAAATTGCTAATCTTGTAAAATCAAAACTGACCAATTTCATTCAACCTCGTAATAAATTCAAAAACTTTCTTTAAAGTTTTTTTTTTTCTGGTAATGCCATGTTTAATATCGTCTTTGACATAAACCGACCATGATTTTTAAATAAAATCTTTATTTAATTCAATAGGATAACATTTTCCAAATAAAGCGATACTTGACCTCATTTTGTCATCAAAAGTATTCATACTCTTTGCAGCACTTAAGTTGTACAGATCGGGAAGTCAATTTTCGTGGCTTCGTGTGGTGAAATTAGAGGATTTGAATAGAAACAAGTTTTCTGAAAGAATTGATATTCTGAAATGGCACATAAGAAACACCTTTTTTTGCCAAATGGTGAGTAAGTACAGAGTCGAAGTGCCACGTAACTCTGGCAAGCACAAGTTGAATCTTACTGGGCTAAACAAACAAATCTTAATAACCATATTTATCAATATTTTTCTTAAAAATCACAATTTTTTTTAAACAAAGTAGTAATAAATATAAGGGGCAGGTATTTTCCAAATATAATGATTGTCTTGAATGTGCGACCTCCAGATGTACGGCATCTGCAAGTACAAACTTACTTGTGGACATCTGACTTGGAGGGGTAAGCTTTGGCTCTTCCTGGGTGAACTGTGCATGGCCAAGCGCAACTTTGTTTCCTTCCATTTCATGCCTGGTGAGTGGGGGATAACTAGCTACCAGCACAGTATCCTCGTGCTCTCTCGTGGCTGACCAGGTGGAAGTGAAGGGAGCCTGTGGACAGGTGGTCATTGCCTAGACTGCTTCGATAGGTCTCCTCCCCTCTTCTGTATTCACACATTGCGTTAAGATAACTAGTTCTAAACTGCGGTTTTTTAACCACTTTTCACTACGGTTTTTTTTAATCCATTCAGACCCAATGTACACAATTGTGTACAGTAAGCATGTGTTGGTAATTTTTGGTCTGTACTCATCACTGCAAAGCTCGCTGACCAATGATATCACCTGTGGGTAAATGATTCGCAAACTGTATTTTTGGTGTAGGTCATAATTGGTTCATCTAACTGTAGCTGAACACAAAGCCTATACTTCATTGACTGTGACAACGAAACAAGTGTTGTCTCGACTTAAGTACTCATAATATTTTTGGTGTGCAACATCTGAAACCGTAAATTAAAGTGGGTTTGAAAGGGATATTTTCGTATTGTGGCATGCCAATTGTGGGCAACGACATTGCAACACCTATATTATATTACTAGTGAACATATTTTTGAATAGTGTTTGATCATCCTGTTTAGCATTTGTGTCAACATTTTTCTATTTTTTCTACAGTTTGTAGAGGTTATTTGGAGAGTTCTTGAAAATAACATTGGAAAATTGATCTATTGTACTTACATTTTTGAGTCCTTGCTGCATATTAATTCCCTAGCTAAATTGAATCAGGGCTATTTTTCTGCTAAAATTGTAATTAAAAATAAATGGGTTACATTTAAAAGATTTTTGTTCTTTTGATAGCTGATGTTGGTACGTCTATCACTGTGCACATTACAGATAACGAACGAGGCTGTATTGAAGGAAGCATGCGAGGAACATCCTCTCTGCGTTATAGCCATCCTGCCGTACATATTGGACTGTCAGTCGGCATGTCGCAACGAGTACCTCGACATATTGCAGAAGCTTGGTGACAAGTACAAGAAGAAGATGTGGGGGTGAGTGTTATCAGTCCTGGAAGAGTTAAATTTAGTGTATTATAGTTTTTAGCCTTGGTTTTCTATGCATTTCTTGTTCAACGTGTGTTTATTCAAGTTGACTGTTCAGAATATCTATAGGATCATCAAATTAAAAGTGCACGTTTGGAATGTATATTATGGAGACAAACACCGGGCATAAGAGTTGTCATAAGATGTGTTCAGCATTTGTTATTGAAATTTTTTTCTTGATAAGGAAGGTATAGTATATCATTTGGATGATTCAATATATCAGTGGAGTGCCTTTATTTATTTATTATGTAGAATAAATGGGAATTAATTATTGAAACCTTTCTGAGAATTGCTACAGAAACGATAGTAATACCAGATAATGTCAAACAATAATTGTCTCTAAAATATAATTAACTCATTTTCTATGTCCTAACAAAGGTGCATTTTCAATAATTAATCTGAAGCAGAATTAATAAATAAATTTTACATTATGTCATTTCAGCAGCGTATATGTGGTTTGCATAAATCACATGAGTATTGAATGGTCTTTTGTATGTTTTTAAAGAATTTTCAAATTGTGTGTGTGTGTTAAAAATTTCTTGTCCAGATATATATATATATATATTTTTTTTTTTTGTAGATAAACTGGATTTTTACTGAGGCATATTGTATCAGAGTTTGATGTTTTGTGCAAACATTTTACAAAAATGTATTTATTGAATATAGTATGGACTGAAATGTAACAAAGCCCCCACATTTTCACTAAAATATAAAGGTAAAGTAGTTTTGCTATAGTTATTTCTACATGCAAGATTTTTACATTGACATTAAAATGCCTTTATTTATAATTTTCTTTCCATTAATGCCATAGAAAAAATTATATGCAATACATTTTTAGTGCAGCCAAGACTTGTCACCGAAGTTTAAATTAAATGCATTACTTATGCTAAAAAATGTTTTTAAATTATAAAAAAATTTAAGCTGCTCTTAATAAAATACATTGTTACAGTTAACAGATAGAAAAACCAATATAAGTTGCACTTTCTAGCTTTAAAAAGTAAATGTTTTTGTTATAAAAAATTAGTCTTTTAATTTCCAACACTAATTTGCTTAACTGACTTGTATTGTTATGAAACAGATATGCTTAGTTGAAAATTTTAACCATTACCATTATTTATATAGTCTACAAAAATATTGATGTTGGCAAAAATATAATGAAAGTGTTTGGAAGTAAATGTAGGAATAAAACCTAGTTCATATGAAGTAAGAATGAATACAGTGTGTGGTTCGTAATTTACAGGTGGGTGTGGGCAGAAGCTGGATCGCAACTGGAGTTGGAATCTGCCCTTGAAATTGGAGGTTTTGGTTACCCCGCCATGGCTGTTCTCAACCACAAGAAAATGAAGTACTCCATATTGCGAGGAGCTTTCTCATATGATGGCATTAATGAATTCTTAAGGTAAGTGAATCTACTTTAATGCGCAGCTAAGAATGTCAATTATCATTATCACTAAAAATTAGGAGTGTAGAATGTAGTTACATAGCGTGCATGGAAATATGTATGTATTTTAAAAGATCCAAACCTAGTGAGACTTAATTGTACAGATTATTGGAGCAAAGAACGTCCAGGTCGTATTTCTTCATATAAAGATTAGTTAATTTTAAATGAAAAAATGCTTTACAGGACTGCAAAGAATAATTACATCAAATTATAAGATCTAGTAAAGTAGTAATACCATATTAGTATTACCTTTATTTTGTTGTGATAACAGCTAACTAAATGGAGGTACAGGAATAAATGTAAGTAGATGTATGGTTTAATTTAAGAATCATTATACAACAGCATAAGCATTCCAAGGTCAGTGTGCATGTTTATTAACAAATATTTTTTAAGAAGATTATAAAGTAAATTGATTTACTAGAAAGAATTTCAACTTTTGTAAATTTGCCTGAAATGAGGGTGGTATGGTTGGCAAACTATTTTTGTAACAGGTATATTAAGTGACAAAGTATTAGTTAAGGTTGCCTTAGTAGGCCTTTAGGCTACCGGGCAAGAATATATAAAAGGACAGGAATTCAAGTACTACAGTGAGAGTACTTGAATTCCTGTCCTTATATATATTTTAGTGACATATTTTGTGTGAACGTTGTATTGCCAATGTATCGTGGTGTTGTAGGGACCTGTCTTACGGTCGTGGTAACACTGCTCCGGTGAAAGGTGCAGCACTGCCAAAGATAAGCACAGTGGAGCCGTGGGATGGGAAAGATGGTCAGCCAACTCCGGAGGAGGACATAGACTTGTCGGATATTGATTTGGATGACCTAAAGGATGAACTGTAGTACTGACTTGGTGGCGTGATGGTCCGAGCTGAATCTTCCTCCTGTTTCATGCAGGCGTATGCTTCCTTCTGTGTTCTCTACGAGAACTGTGCATATCTAGCTTTTGGAACAGTTCACGATACTGATGTAGTTGTGTACTAATGGTGATGTTTTGAAACTTGATCCAATGTCGGAGGAGACTTAAGACTTATAAACTAATGCATTTGATTTGTGTCAGTGTGTGTGTTATAAAATAAACAATTTATACAATAATATTAAATGTTACTTCAGTACTTCCTGATCAGTACAAATGTAGGAAACATGCCTTCAGGCTTGTACTGTCAACTTTACAGGATGTCTCTTGGCTAGGGTAAGTAGTGTGAGGAAGTGATTCACATAACAGTAATATGAATGTACCAATGTTTTGTCACTACTATGATCTACAGTTATTCGCAATCTGAGGCTAGCTTAGAACAGAAATTACAACTAAAATTTTGTGTCCTACTCTGTTGTTTTTATTGATATTACCAAATTATGCCTTAAAACATTTTTCTCTTTGTGAATTGCCAAACCAAAGCCAGCCATATTTTTGTTTTTTATTTATGCAAGTGCTGTTGCGTTAATTGAGTAAAATGCAACATAGTGCATAACACTACGTTTAATACTGTGCCATTGTAAAGTGTGTATGCTGCCGTGAACAAGACATTCTCTCTTTTGTACTGTGTAGGTAAACTTGAATTTGTCATCTGGTGGAGATAATACCTTCTATTTAATTGTATAGTGGTTCATGTGGTTCCTGTGAATGGGTACGTGTGTCTCGAAGCGAGCCGTCTTCTTACGACCAAGGAAGACTATATGTGATGAAACATACAGTCTTCTGGTAGAGTGCTCAGCTCATATAAACTAACTGCTGATCTCATATAAACTGAACTGGTGATCTTGAGAGCAATATAAAATTATTATACCATTACAGTGGAACCCTCTTATAAGGTTCTTCAGGGGTCCACAAGAAAGTGACACTATAAGCAGGAAAACCTT
>NQII01002806.1:0-25413 GCA_002778355.1 Clitarchus hookeri
TTTTTTTACCGACTATTAAACGTGCACCCAATGGGCTTATCTACGAAAAGAAAGTACATTACGGAAGATGACGGAATGGTACTTTCAAGGCATTACGCACACTGGAAACATTTTATTTATGACCTGCAGCATAACTGAAAACTGCTTTTTCAGACTGCCATATCTCAAGATATACATACTGGATAAATGAAAAACTACACGACAGAGACATGCGTTAGACTTTGCTAGAGTAGCTTCCAATAAATTTTACGGTCACCACTTAAGGCCGTTTCACACGATCAAATATTTATCGAATTCAATTTATCGGGCTAAAAAATAAATTCAGTTGTCTTTCAATGAATTGCATTCGATAAGCTTTCGAGTCCCCACATGAAAACTAAACACAAAAGTTTTAATAAAACCAGNTCTTTCAATGAATTGCATTCGATAAGCTTTCGAGTCCCCACATGAAAACTAAACACAAAAGTTTTAATAAAACCAGTTTAAATAATATTAAATGTAAATGTTTAAAAGTATCTTAGACTCGCGCACAACATGAAAATAATTGGTTAAACCTCAACAAATTTTCTTCACTTTAATGTAAATTTTCTTTTAGAAAAGTAAGCGTCCTTAAAGATTTGTAATGTGTGCACACCTCTATATTATTATGAGATTACTTCCGTTGATACTGTTAGAAAAGCTGTGATAAGGGATTGAAATTTTGGATTCAAGTAAATATAGAATGTGTTCTCAACGAAAATCTTGAAGGAAAACGAGACATTTAAGAAATTAAAGAGAAAATGGCTGCGATTATTGCGTTTGTATAACCTCATATATAATTTTAAAAATAGAGTTAAAAAAAAAACAACAATTTGAAGAAATATTTGATCATGTGAAAGAGACTTAAGTCACGTTCAGGGGTGTTGTCGACGGAAAGACTGCACGCTAGTTGGAGCGCTTCACGTGTATAGGCTGTTTTACTTCTACTTCCAGGACAGTCATCCGCCTCATACAAGCAAAGCTTAACCAAGTCTAGGGAATTAACACCAAAGCAACAACGCACCGCATTCGTGCGCACTCGTTCTTACTTTTCAAACAAATCACAAATGTAGATTTATGACGTTGGGTGTCGTTTTCAATTAAATTATATATGCCGACATTCTCAGCTTCTGAAAATAATTTTTATTTAAAATCTTTCCTTCGTCTCAAACAAACTTAACAAATAATTATTTTATCTTATTAAATACATTAGCACAATTATCACTCGATTCTTCTCAAAACAATTACGTAATTCTTCAGCAATAATTATATTTTAAAGCATTCTGCAGAAATTATTAAACTCGATAACTAATTATATATTTAGTTATATCATTTCTTCTTCTTTTAATATCACACTTCCATCTTTGGAGGTGGTTACTTATTCTGTCAGAAAATATTAGTTTTATTTTACTTCTACCTTACTTATGTTGTCTACTGTCATCCGATTGGCTGTCGTCTGACCATGACACATCTCTCCGCCAATCAGCATTGGCGAGATGAGAGACAACCAGGATAGTTAATTTTCTCCCTGTTTTTTTTTCATATTAATTATACGTTAAATATTATAATTTAGAGGTAGAATACGAGTGAAAGTTCAATTTAAAGAAAAATAAGGTAGTTTTGTGTTAACACGTGTATAAAACCCGTTTGATATGTAACATATTTAGGAAAGAACCTAACAAGTCACACGTGGGGTGATTTTCCAAAGGTTCGATTTAAAAAGCGCGAAGAAACCGCGAATATACCATAGAGGCGATACAGCTTTACATACGCAGGTTGGCGTCCGTCCGTGGCGCTTCATCGAATTTTGCCTCACTCACACTAACATGCCCCTCACTAGGCGACCGGCTTTTAAACCAGTTTTTATATTCTAAAAAGATGTGGTATAGATTAAGAATTGTCATTGAGATCATGCTAATAACTATACAAACGGAAAATATCACGCCATGAAATACAACAGAGAATAAAAAAAATCGTTACAAGTACGAATAACGAAATTAGTTTTAGTGAAATGTAATTTTTTCAGGCCACATTTCTGTTAAAACTGCTGGATTTAAGTGTGATTTAACCGATGAAAACATTATCTTCAATATTCCAGCGACAGATAAATCTTTAGTAGGTATATTTACTTTCCAGGCATCCTCCGAGTGAACACTAGAATTGGTACTCGTCAACGTTTGAATATTACTGATTTTGTTCATGCGCCTGTATACAGGTGGTACACATAACGTGGACACCCACGATATTATCTGCAACGGTTGCAAATCATGACATGCGGTTTCTGCTAAATGATAGTACGTATGGAGTCGAGCAATTTGCCGCATACTGACTATTCGTAACACTTGTAAAGACAGAGAAATTGAAGCACATATGATTTTTCAACTGGAAACATAACTTACGTCAACGGCATCTGAAAGTCCGTGCAAAGAGGAATTCAGTGATATAGCATTAAAATTGGGAAATATCGCAGAAACGCCAAGAAATAATGTGGGCCAGTAGATTGGGCAGTGGACTTGTACTCACAGCTGCACGTAAACTGCACACGTCGTGACTCATTCTAGCGGGACCACTTCCTATAGCAGCGTAGCGCTTACCTTAATGGAGCAAGGGGCACTAAATGCGATATTAGTCCAATGCTTGCACCATATAAGAGGGAAGCCGGGCAAAGTGAGTGCAGTTCTGATATCATATACAAACGTAATTCAGGAGATTTGTTTCCTATTAATTAACAGCACCGAGTAACTAGTGCGCACAGGTGCACGAAACACGTTGAACAACCCAACCTAAGAAGAAATGCAATCCCATCCACAAACATAGTACAAGAAAGCACAACTATGGTTGAAACACTTCACAGTAGGTCTTTTCACAGCATGTGCTTGATGTGTTGTTTACCATCGACAGCATTACACATCTGTAAACGCACGTGTAGCGAGCGATGAGCGGCCTGAATACCTCTGCAAGTTGCCACAATGCGTTCCTGCATGTCATCTGGCGTGGTAGGAACCGTGTTGTACACCATATCTTTCAATGTTATTCACAGAAAAAAAAAATCGAGAGGTGTGAGGTCGGGGGAGCGAGCTGGCCATCTTACACCACCATCACGCCCTAACCACCAAACCGGTGGTTTCATCAAACGCTTGCCTCGCCATCACAGAAAAATTCATAGGAAAATCCTCATGCTGAAATCACATATCACGATGTATGTCTGTCAGAAGTGCCAGTAAGGTGTCTGAGGAAATTGGCACGAGTACAGCCAACCAGGGTCCCTTAAATGAGGTATGGCCCTATGCCATAGTCTCCAACGATTCCAAACTACACGTTAACGCTCCACTGTCGCTGGTGCTCCACGTGCCGAACCCAACGTGGCTTCTCCGTCGCCCGGAAGTGCATATTTCGTAAATTTACGCGTCCATGATTAGTGAAGGTAGCTTCATCGGTAGACATGTTCTTCGGAAAATTGCAGACATCACAGCAAACCTACAAAACTGAACACGCTGCTGAAAATCACCTTCATGTAATGCCTGATGAAGAGCCAGGTGATGTGGACGGAATTTCTGTTGGCGCAGTATCCGTAGCACACTGGTTTTACGTATTTCTACGTACCCGGAAAGTTTACGTGAATCCACGTTGAGGTCTGCATCGACGCTTGCCAACACACCGTGTTGGTGCGTCTCGCCCGTAGCAGTCTTTCGTCGCACTCGTGTTGTGGAATTCTAATGCTGCTTTGATATCGCGTGACAAATAATTTCGTTTTTATTAAATCGCAACCCACAAAACGAAAACACGTTTTACGAATCACTTTACGTCACATTATTAATCGCCCCCATACGTGCTACCGTTTAGCGATAACATAATTTGCGGAAATTTTGGAGGTGTCCACGTTAGGTGGACGACCCGATATATATATTTCAAAGTGAACAAATTTAAAAGCTAAAAAATTTGTATGCGGGCTCGTACATTGTTTTGTCTATAGTTGCATAACAAGAAAGTACTTATATACCATTATTATACAGTATTATCCTTAACTACATGTACAAACTTTGTAAGATGATAAGTTATGCAAAATTGGGTAGTAAATATAAAACTACCTACGATCTAACGTGATTATTAAGGAAGATTCACGCCGTTGAAAATCGGGAATTAGACGTAATTATTTGCAAAATGTCAAACTACGTGAGATAACAACAAATCCGTGAATAGTGTTGGTTTGATGTGTGTTCCTTTAATGTAACTTATTAAAGGCTGTTCACGATAAAGTGAGCACTTTTGAAATCAGCATTAGAAAAATGTCACTGCTCATACCTGCATATATATTTACTGGTGCACTGAGTGACATACGCCAAGTAAAGTTGGTAACGATGAAGGGAATGTTAGGTAACCATTTGTGATAACTTAAACTATTTCTTTAGCTTTCTGTTTTTTTAGTGCATCGAAGTGTGAAAATGAGCAGATTTGTAAGATATTTACTTTTTTAATAACTTCCCAGTTTCTCTTGACCTACGCATGAATAAAGTGACGAGGCTCATGACAATGTTAATTTTACATAAGGCGGAAAAGAATACACAATGTGCATACAAGTAGACCTTACGCAGGGCTTTCAAAAGTGCTCAGTTTACCATGAACAGCCTGTAGTTGATGTCAACAAGTTCACAAAATACTTTTACCCCTCGTCCTTCTTGCCCATGGTGGCCACAAACGCCGTCCGCCCAGAAGCACCCCTGCGAATTGGAATGAGGCGGCTCATTCCTAGCAGAGAAACGAGGTTCCTGCGTGCAAGCACAGCCATCATCACAAAACAATTCATACAGGACACCATTCTTACTCAGTCTTATAAAATACTCGCTGCCACAGATCCGTTACTCTCTACTCGTGTAAAAACTTCCATTTATAAATATTCATTTATCTATACCAGAGCGCTGATGGAATCTTGCATAACGGAGACAGGACTATTTTCACAGTATGAAGTTTACTGCGAATATGGTAACAGTTTTTTATTATAAGGTAATGTAAATGAGTAAGTTTTCAACGGCATTTAAGAACATTAGTTTTGCATACCATTGAAAACCAAAAGACTTTAAATGTACTCTTCTACCATTTGTATCTAAGATAACATTTTTAAAAATCCAATCAAACAATATACTAACATACATCCGCTATAGTCATAAACGAGTAAAATTGATTATAAAAAGAAGACAAAAAAAAAAGAGAAATGTATGTGCAAAATGTATACGTTTTACCCGTGAACTGTTTTTATAACGAAATTAATTATTTTAGTCACGTCTGTTTATCGCAACTATGTAACTTCGCCCTAGGCGCTTGAAACACAATTGTGTAAAGTGCTTGATTTGAATGTTTGCCACAATGCCAACACATTATTAAGCTGAGCCAGAAATATTAAAATTAATAAATGAACCTTTTAAAAGCTAAGTACCTGCGCAAAGAAATATAAGCGGAGTAAAAGTCACAGTGGGCCTATTTGCGTGCATGTTTACCACTATTTTTTAAGTTTGTTGCTACTACGTACAAAAAATAAGTGACGCGAATTGCGTGCTTGAATTAACTGTCTTACTTCGTTGGACTGGTTGCGCCTTCGTTTTAATATTTATTACAACTAAGGTCATCCTTTTAACGAAATAACCCAAAACATATCGATAACAAGAGGTTAAATACTACAGTTCTTTCCTCCACTGTTGGAACAGTCACAGGAAAATATTAAGGTGTATTATGTGTAATATGCTATATCGTGTATAACACAAATATGTTAACAATATGTTTAATAATTGCCGTAAGAACTGCCTATCGGCAATACATGCATTATTAAAAAGTCATAAAGCTTACATATATATATGGTTATAGGCCTAAATTGTGAAAATTCGTGCGTGATGGTTTTTGAAACATGATAGAATTCCTTGAACAGCTTAAAACAGTCAACAGAGCATTTGACAGTTAAAGCGTATAAGTCACAAGGCAGTGTTTGTTTACATGTAGCGGAAGGATACGTAATTGGTAACCATAAGCAGAATTTTAGCAGGTCTTCAGAAAAGTGTGAAGTAACCGTGAATGGCCTATAACTCTCATTTTCACGCGCTGCTCGATACGCGTACCATGATTCCGGCAAGATGACACAAAAACTTTCTCTTTAATCAAAGCCCAGAGGCAAACTAAACTACGCAGGAGAGATGATTCTAGAAATGTTTATTCCGGAAGCATCAAGGACAACTACTCTAAAGTGTGCTTCGCGCCCCATCAAATGCACAGCCTCATATGTGCCCAGTCCCTTCATGCTACTTAATTGTCACATCTCTTATATTCGTATAAATGCCAGATATGTACCAGCAGGGGTGAATAAGTTGTTCATCCTCACACGTAAGAAGTGTGATTACACCTTAATGACCTTCATGGACAGTTCGTGCTTACATGCAAAAATATTGCAGTGTGAGTTCCACTGAGTAGTTTGCAGTATGAGTTTCACTGAGTATCTTTCGCATTTTTGACACGTGAATGAGTGTAGTGTATCGTTACAAGTCTGTGCAATAGCAATAATTTAACACATGGCTAATTTTTTGTTTTGTTAACTAACAAAACTTTATATAAAATAATGTTTCAAATGTTCCAAGCGTATATTTTGTGTAGTGAAACCAAAATTCTTCTTACAGATGTAAAGTCAATTGTTTACCTACAATTTTTCATAAAAAATTAGGAAGTTACTGCATTAACCCTTACAAAATGGTAATTTCCTTTGCAGCTGTATGAATTTTAGTTTGGAAGTAGTTTTATTCCTTCTGTATTCTTATTTTTATCTTATATATCTGTGCTCTTTATAACATATACTGAACTTTATTTTCAGGCGAATGTGTCTGCCTTGTAAGATACAGTTCACTAAAAATTAAGGTGTCTTACTGGGAAACGACAGGAAGAGTCATNGCGAATGTGTCTGCCTTGTAAGATACAGTTCACTAAAAATTAAGGTGTCTTACTGGGAAACGACAGGAAGAGTCATCATGTTTCACTAGCTGTTCTGTGGTTGTAAAGGATAAGATACTTACCGAAAATCAGGTCGATCTTCCAACTGTTTGGACGAGAGCGCCCAAGACAGTATAGAGCCAGGTCCCCTCTTGTTCCACACTTCGCTCAGGTAGTCTTCGGGAGCTTCTATGTAGGNGCCCAAGACAGTATAGAGCCAGGTCCCCTCTTGTTCCACACTTCGCTCAGGTAGTCTTCGGGAGCTTCTATGTAGGAACTGGCTGCTGGAACACGAGCACAGGAAACTGTTTCACCACAGTTAGTCCTGCCGTACAGCTGTCTGCTACGAGGCTGCCCTTTCTAACGTAAGTTTTCGCTATGTAACCACCAAAGCTTTAATATTTTTGCATTCTAAAAACGTATACTGCACGCATCCATTAAGATGCATTATGTAGCTGTGCAGGATTTTTTTTTTAAANTTTTGCATTCTAAAAACGTATACTGCACGCATCCATTAAGATGCATTATGTAGCTGTGCAGGATTTTTTTTTTAAATTCTCAAGTTTATTTTATAACTCAAAATGGTAATTTGTATAAAGTGAAGTATGAAAACGGTCTCGTTGTTTTTCNAATTCTCAAGTTTATTTTATAACTCAAAATGGTAATTTGTATAAAGTGAAGTATGAAAACGGTCTCGTTGTTTTTCAATTTCAACAAATTAAATCTTTAAAAAAAATCCCATAAAGCTGTGCATAGTCGCCAAGCTAAGAAACTCGTGGTGTTTTGAAGCACATGGCAACTTATTGAATTGAAAAATTTTCCCACAGGAAAATGAAGCTCCTTGAATTTGTTTTTGTTTAAGTTGGAATTCCCAGAAACATAAGAGTAGGCCTACTTGACTGCAAACACATACTGATTTGGTTCTCAACAGATTTTGGGAGATTTATTTACGGGTCCGAAAGGCCCACAATTATAATAAACTGTTTTCTTAATTTATGCCGGGAAATGCTGACGATATAAGGTTTTTTTTTGGGGGTTACGTCTAACACGCAAGCCTCTAATGACAATCTGCGTTCGATATTTCTCGTATCCAAGTGAAGACTTGTGTTGTTGCCGTTGGACTTTCTCGGGGTGTTCCCGTTTCCTCTACCAATGCACTCCATTTTTGCTCCATCCTAGGGTTCTATTTCTTAGAACTCTAATAGATAACGGGTGTCATTTGGTCCCGCTTCAAAAGAACGTAATTCGCTTCTTTGGGTGCACCCCTCACATTTATTCTTATTACGATATTTAAAAAAACTAATCATTTGTCTTAGATAAAAATCTGGCCAGAAAACTAAGTGTTATTGACTGGCGGAATATCCGTACACTTTTGAAATACTGTGTTTTTCTCGGACCAAAGACTGATTGAAGACTGCGATCAAGGCTCTTTAAATGTTTCTATGTGTCGCTCAAGGTGTTATAACGAAAAAGTGTAGTGGTATATAAAGTTCCATGAATATGCTTTAAAGTCTATCATACAATAATAAATATTAATATTAATATTTTTTAATGTTTATTAATTTATAGTGCTATATTAACTACGAAGATATTATTATTATTTAATTGCTCAATCAAGCCGTGGGGTATCGTAGAAATATATCTTGCTGGCCTTTACATAATACTTTTACAGTAAACTGTGCCAGTTCTGTCACAAGGTACACGTGAAATTTTTCTGTAATCCCTTCTGGGATAAGTAACTTAGCTGACTTGAAAAAAAAAGCTGCTATGTTTAAGCTTAGTTTCCTCTTCGAAAAGTTTAGGAACCAAACAAAACTTTATTCGTACACTTACTTGATCCATCACCATCTCTCGAGACTGCAGGTGTGCGAAAGAAGTCTGCAAAAAATTAAAAAAAAATTGGTTAGATTAAAAAAAAATGTTTATATGAATTAATTCTGCTTTGGCTAACAATAACATTATAATAGCGGAATGGTATTGAACTAAAAATATACTGGAAACAAATGCTGCTGAAAATTGTTGGAAAGAACAATAAGCAGGACTAAATGAGTTGATCTTGTGCTATTACAGCCTGGTCCCCGTGATGTAGAGACTAAAGAGTGAGTTAAGAGTAAGTTTTACCTCCCTATTTAGATGAATCCGACTTTTTTTGAAAAAGTTTAATAAGCTGCTTTCAAATTGGTTTTCTGTATTTATATGTGGAATGTCAAAATATAATTATAAATTTTGTTTTTATTGACCCTAAATTTAAGATAAGTAATTTGATTATTTTATGAATGCTTGGATTTAGGTATTGAGGGGATCGAGACAAACAAAATTAAGGCTGAAAATGAGGAAAAAAATTTAAGTGTCCAGAACATCACAAATGGGGTCACTGAAGAACAGCATAAAACACGAAATATCAGCTATTCCCTTTAAATTCCTCACACTTGTCAGAGTTAAATTTCAGATATTAAACACGATATAACCTCTTAATCAGAAGAATTGGGGTGAAACATACGTAACTTGTTGCTAACTACGAAATAAAGTAAGGAAAAACGGAACAGACCATGAAGTGTTTTCGAAAACTAAAGGTAAGTACACAAAATTACGTAACAGGAATCGAAATTAGCACGGATAACATTACGAGACGAAATTAGCAAGTCTACCAAACTTCAACATAAGGTGTACATATCTTGGTTCTGACGAACACAAACAACTGACAACTCGAAACTTAAGAGATAACAAAAGCCTACACAACATCATCTGCTTCAAAATAAAATACGTGGAACAAAGCTAGACAAGAAATTCAACAACGAGCACGGAATGTGCAGCAACATAGCGTTATGTTCAAACTCGCGAGTACTTGTACACGTAACTGACTTTTAACATCTAAAGTATGTCTGCAGAAAAACCCGAGATATTAAAATATGTTTAAAAAAAAGTTATTAAGTAAATACAACTGAAAATGTAAATTCAGCGCTCAGATTCTAGTAAGCATGCTTTAGCATGTCGTGTGCGGAATTGTGATTACACAACGCGAGCGCTCGGTGTGTTAGGATGACCGATTCACTAAAGTTTAGAGTTATCAGAGCATTGTGAACATCGCGACCTTAGTTACATGCCCCGTGAACTGAAAAGCATTTAGAATCGTACAGTCTTTCTTCGAGATGATCCAGTGGAAGCGTTGTTACGCCATTGTTTCAAAGCAAACGGGGTTTCTCTAGCAGTTTCAAACTTTAAGGCTCCCGCCTAAATGGAGCTTTTCCCCCGCGTTTGAGGCCGAGAAGCGCAGGAGCGATTAGGGCGACACTGCCTCGTGCATCAAGTACGCTATCGCCACTAAGCGTAAGGCTCTGTACTGACGTGCATAGTTCTCGTCGCACCGCGTGTACGATGTACAACAAATGGGACTTTCAGCGGCGACCCTATTATTTTATTGGTGGAAAGTCCGTTGGCAGGTTCAATGCAGGGCCATTNGTCTAACACGCAAGCCTCTAATGACAATCTGCGTTCGATATTTCTCGTATCCAAGTGAAGACTTGTGTTGTTGCCTTTGGACTTTCTCGGGGTGTTCCCGTTTCCTCTACCAATGCACTCCATTTTTGCTCCATCCTAGGATTAAAATTCTTAGAACTCTAATAGATTACGGGTGTCATTTGGTCCCACTTCAAAATAACGTCATTCGCTTCTATAGGTGCACCCCTCACATTTAGTTTTATTACGATATTTAAAAAAACTAATAATTTGTTTTAGATAACAATTTGGCAAGAAAACGTAGTGTTATTGACTGGCGGAATATCCGTACACTTTTGAAGCACTTTGTTTTTCTCGGACCAAAGACTGATTGAAGACTGCGATCAAGGCTCTTTAATTTTTCGATGTGTCGCTCAAGGTGTTATAACGAAAAAGTGCAGTGGTACAGAAAGTTCCATAAATATGCTTTAAAGTCTACCATACAATAATAAATATGAATGTTAATATTTTTTGACATTTATGAATTTATAGTGCTATATTAACTACGAAGATATTATTATTATTATGTAATTGCTCAATCAAGCCGCGGGGTATCGTAGAAATAAATCTTGCTGGCCTTGACGTAATACTTTTACAGTAAACTGTGCCAGTTCTGTCACAAGGTACACGTGAAATTTTTCTGTAATCCCTTCTGGGATAAGTAAGTTAGCTGACTTGAAAAAAAGATGTTATGTTTAAGCTTAGTTTCCTCTTCGAAAAGTGTAGGAACCAAACAAAACTTTATTCGTACACTTACTTGATCCATCACCATCTCTCGAGACTGCAGGTGTGCGGAAGAAGTCTGCAAAAAATTTTAAAATTTAGGTTAGATTTTTAAAAAATGTTTATATGCATTAATTCTACTTCGGCTAACAATAATATTGTAATAGCGGAATGGAATTTAACTGAAAATATCCTGGAAACACATGCTGCTGAAAATTGTTGGAAAGGACAATAAGCAGGACTAAATGAGTTGATCTCGTGCTCTTACAGCCTGGTCCCCGTGATGTAGAGGCTAAAGAGTGAGTTAAGAGTAAGTTTTACCTCCCTATTTAGATGAATCCGACTTTTTTGAAAAAGTTTAATAAGCTGCTTTCAAATTGGTTTTCTGTATTTATATGTGGAATGTCAAAATATAATTATAAATTTTGTTTTTATTGACCCTAAATTTAAGATAAGTAATTTGATTATTTTATGAATGCTTGGATTTAGGTATTGAGGGGATCGAGACAAACAAAATTAAGGCTGAAAATGCGGAAAAAAATTTAAGTGTCCAGAACATCACAAATGGGGTCAATGAAGAACAGCATAAAACACGAAATATCAGCTATTCCCTTTAAATTCCTCACACTTGCAAGAGTTAAATTTCAGATATTAAACACGATATAACCTCTTAATTAGAAGAATTGGGGTGAAACATACGTAACTTGTTGCTAACTACGAAATAAAGTAAGGAAAAACGGAACAGACCATGAAGTGTTTTCGAAAACTAAAGGCAAGTACACAAAATTACGTAACAGGAATCGAAATTAGCACGGATAACAATACGAGACGAAATTAGCAAGTCTACCAAACGTCAACATAAGGTGTACATATCTTGGTTCTAGCAAACACAAACAACTTGAAACTTAAGAGATAACAAAAGCCTACAGAACGTCATCTGCTTCAAAATAAAATACGTGGAACAACAGCTAGACAAGAAATTCAACAACGAGCACGGAATGTGCAGCAACATAGCGTTATGTTCAAACTCGCGAGTACTTGTACACGTAACCGACTTTTAACATATAAAGTGTGTCTGCAGAAAAACCCGAGATATTAAAATATGCTTAAAAAAAGTTATTAAGTAAATACAACTGAAAATGTAAATTCGGCACTCAGATTCTAGTAAGCATGCTTTAGCATGTCGTGTGCGGAGTTGTGATTACACAACGCGAGCGCTCGGTGTGTTATGATGACCGATTAACTAAATTTTAGAGTTATCAGAGTATTGTGAACATCGCGGCCTTAGTTACTTGCCCCATGGACTGAAAAGCATTTAGAATCGTACAGTCTTTGTTCGAGGTAATCCAGTGGAAGTGTTGTTTCGCCATTGTTTCAAAGCAAACGGGGTTTCTCTGGCAGTTTCAAACTTTAAGGCTCCCGCCTAAATGGAGCTTTACCCCCTACGTTTAAGGCCGAGAAGTGCAGGAGCGATTAGGGCGACACTGCCTCGTGCATCAAGTACGCTATCGCCACTAGGCGTAAGGCTCTGGACTGACGTGCATAGTTCTCGTCGCACTGCGTGTACGATGTACAAATGGGACTTTCAGCGGCGACCCTATTATTTTATTGGTGGAAAGTCCGTTGGCAGGTTCAATGCAGGGCCATTNACAAATGGGACTTTCAGCGGCGACCCTATTATTTTATTGGTGGAAAGTCCGTTGGCAGGTTCAATGCAGGGCCATTGAGTAGTTTTGTATTTATCTTACGCGTATATTTTGAGATGGAATGCTTTGAGAAAGCAGCTTTAAGTTATTTTGGAGTGCTCAAAAATGGGGTTTATAATCAGCGTGACGTCTTAAAAGCACTCAACAGCCCTCGTCTGAAGTGTGTGTTCTTTTCGTAGATAAGCACGTTGAACACACGTGTGATAGTTTCGCAGAAAACTTGAATTACTAACACATTGCAACGCAGGTCAAGCACCGGGTAGGCGGGGGCCTTAAACCAGTAAACTCATCTAACTTATTACGGAACTTACAAACAAGTTTCTGTGAGTTTTCGTTCTCTTCAGGCGCCTCTTCTGCATCTAATTTCCCGCGAAGTAAATCTGAAAGGAAAAAATAATAACTAAACACATTTTTTACTGATGTACATTATAAACATAGACAGGGAAACTACTCGTTTTCACGCCATTACTAAATAAAATATTAGTTTTGTTTTAATACCCATGCAGTTTTGCACAGTGCTTTTGGCTAAGAAAATATTTAGCAACAGGGATTAACCAATTTTATTCGCCTAATTTAAAACGATAATACAATTAGTCAAACAAATTTTAATAGCAAAAAACGTATAGTTAACCAAACAATGTACACGAGCGGAACTTTTGTAATGACGTGAACTAGCCGTAATAAAAATATTTAAACGTATTTTTGCGGGAAATGTATTTTGATGAGACATTTGCACGNTTTAAACGTATTTTTGCGGGAAATGTATTTTGATGAGACATTTGCACGCACAACTGTACAGTTAATAGCTCAATTAAATTTAGGTGCTATAGGGACATCTTCCTAGAGGTTCGGAAAGGCCTTAAATCATAAGATAGTTGTAAATTTATATACACACCCACGTTAGTGCAGGCGATATTAATATGTTGAAGAAAAACTTTGAGTGTAAGAATAATTTGCTTTGTAAACTTAGGTATGCCCATAAATGCACCGTATAACAAAATATACTATACGGCAAGATTATCTCAATTATAGAAGAAAAATGTAATAAATGGAAAATATTTNGCACAACTGTACAGTTAATAGCTCAATTAAATTTAGGTGCTATAGGGACATCTTCCTAGAGGTTCGGAAAGGCCTAAAATCATAAGATAGTTGTAAATTTATATACACACCCACGTTAGTGCAGGCGATATTAATATGTTGAAGAAAAACTTTGAGTGTAAGAATAATTTGCTTTGTAAACTTAGGTATGCCCATAAATTCACCGTATAACAAAATATACTATACGGCAAGATTATCTCAATTATAGAAGAAAAATGTAATAAATGGAAAATATTTNCACCGTATAACAAAATATACTATACGGCAAGATTATCTCAATTATAGAAGAAAAATGTAATAAATGGAAAATATTTTGAAGAAGAGTAAGTATTATCAGAGGAAAAAAATATCATACACACAGGAAAACAGATTTACTTTTCTTGACGGTCAAAAATCTCACGACCACTTGGGCCAATAGAAGATTATTGGGAAAACTTATTAACCACGTACCTCTCTTCTTGTTGTGAGATTCATACTTGACCCGAAAATTTGTGACTCGTATTCCAAAAGATCCGGTTTTCTTAGAAATAGTTTCTTTTCTCGATTATATGTCTATTTTTTTATTTAAGACACCTTACTTCATAACAGGGTAGTTTTTCGCAATGAGACTACCAACTTCAAAACGCTTTTCCTGTTCTTACATTAGATATATTGTTAATCTGTTATCGCGTTTACGCGCAACCGTAGTTTTGTTGCAGAATCTAGAGATGGGCGTTATTTAACTTAACAGTTATAATAAACTGTTACAATTTGGTGACGTGTTACTCGAGTAACACGTTTCATTGTTTATACCGTTATTTATGAAACTTTTGGATTGCCTCCCCTAAACCAACGCTTTACTACTGCGTATGCGTAAAATTTATATTTTTTTAAACATCTGGTTTGTAACTGTTCGACTTCCTCTACCACACATGGCAATTAAACACTACGCATTCGCGAAAGGTATTTTTTTTAGAACGCCTCGGCTTGCAACTGTGCGCATGCGTAAAAGTTATTTTTTGGAACATCTTGCCTTACATCTGTGCGCATGCGCAAATTTTATTTCTTGGAACGCCAAGCTTTGGAACATTGAACAACGTAATTGTTATTTCCCGGAACATNCGCATGCGCAAATTTTATTTCTTGGAACGCCAAGCTTTGGAACATTGAACAACGTAATTGTTATTTCCCGGAACATTGGGACCGTAGACTAAAGATGAGATATACAGCTTATTCGTCCTCTGCGCATGTACCCAACATTGGTCTACTCCAAAGGAACACAACTGTCTAAGTCACATGGTCAACAGTGATGAACGATTTGGTTTTTGGCTTAATTTTTAAATGACAAGCATTTTTATATGAATACAATGGTTCATCGATCTGAATTTAATCAAACTTCATTACAAATTGGTTAGAGGAAGTATACACACATCTCAAAGCATTTGTTAACTAAACAGTGTTTTAACCTCAAATCCAATCCACGCCGTTTTTGCTAGTCGTATAGGCAGAAAATTAGTTCAATGTTGGGACACGGAGATTGGTTGTGCGCAACCAGCGAGATTGGCGTGCCTCATATTTAGTCTATGATAGAGACAGGCGAGAAATATTTCACGGTAACCTGTTACGAAAATAACATGTTACTGGAACATGTTACCTAATTGGAATTTGAACTATGAAACTCGTTACTTGAAAGTAACTACTTGGGCCATCCCTAGCCGAATCGCATGGTAAAAATTCTGTAGTAGTTTTAAGTACTGAACTAAGCAAGGAATAAAGTAGATAGTTGGAGACAGTGTGAACCAATCTTATCAGGGAATTTTGCTGGCACCTACCTTTGTATATGTTGTATCCGTCTTTGGTGGGAGCGGAGAACGGGATGAGTGTAGCGAGCCAGATTCCTACTGCCAAAGTAGAGATGGTGAACACTTCTCGGCACATCCCAGCTGCCGTGAGGATTCTCGGCCTGTGACCAACATAGAGAGCATGCAGTTATCGGCGACGAATGGAGGTTCGTCACGTCATCAGCATTACTGATGGCTGTCGTGGCGTCCGTGGCACTGTCGAGTGCCTGCCCCTTTGAACTTTACGTGACGTCATGTGTTGGTGTATTTCGATGCAGCGCTCTGAGAAAACAGCTCCTCTACGCTTCAGCTCTTCGTGGACGAGTGATATAAAACATTTATCTGGCCACTGCAGCTACTCCAGATGACGGAAGAAAGAAGCTCTACTGGAACTACATTCTGCTACCTCGTGCTGAGGAGGAACTCGGTGGCCGAGTGGTTGGTTCTCTGCGTGCCTTCCAACAAGGCGGTAAGGGTTCGATTCCCGGCGTGGTCATTCTCGGTCCTTCACAGCTGGAATACATGGAGGACATTGCCATTGGCCAGTGGGTTTTCTCGGAGTAATCCCATTCCCCCAACTTTGTATTCCGCCACTGCTCCATTGTCACCTCGTTTCAACCCAACCGTTGCTAAAGACCTCGCTGCTAACCGCCGACCAAAACTTTTCAACTCCACTTATAAAATCACGGCACTTTAGAATGTTCAAAACAGTTTCTGTTGAGTTATTATGAAACCAAGTTTCGTACTTTGAATACAAAATAACCGTAACCCAAAATATTGAGTTTTTTGCAATTTTTGTGTCGAAAGATAGATAATATTTATCACTCGACAGTGGAAGACTGTCGCAACATTCTGCTATATTGTCTATGAGAAAGAATTGCTCGAATGAATCCAAAGTCTGAGTTTGTGTAGAACAGTGTACCAGCAATAAGTGATTACGATTGCAGATAAATGGCGCACACGTAGGCCCAGTAGCACCCTCTCGTGTGCGACCGGAAAGTTAAGTGTTACGCCAATCTCAGTCAGTGAAAAGTCGTCAAACGAAGTGAAAGCAAGTTCCAGTATGCCTCGTCGATATCAAAGGGCACCATATCAGCATGTAAGTGAGTTCGAACGGGGCAGAATGATCTGTCTCCGGGAAATGAGTTTGTCATATCGTGACATTTCGGCTCGTACTGGGTATGCTGCTACGACAGTGACGTGTGTATGTGGAATCAGTGGATAGAAGAGGGTCGTACGCAGTGACGAGAAGGTACTGGACCATGCAGTGTGTCCAAAGCACGGAATGACCGCCATCTTGTCCGCATGGCCGTAACAGACCGTACAGCCTCGTCCACAGTGTTGGCTCGACACTGGAGTACTGCAACGGGTGTGGACCTGTCTGCGTCGACTGTTCGACGCCATCTGCTGCGAGCTGGACTGGTGGCACGCATGTCATTGCGTCGGCTTCCATTGTCCAGAAACCACAAACGCCTCAGACTGCAATGAGCACGTGAACGCCGTCGCTGGCGTGCTGAGTGGCAAAATGAAGTGTTTTCGGACGAGTCTCGCTTCAACCTGTCCTACAGTGATAGCCGCATAAGTGTTAGACGCTACTGTGTTGACCGCAATCTGGCAGCCTGAATTGTGGAGCAGCATAGCAGACAGACGCCAAGTGTGATGGTGTGGGGCGCCATTAGATACAACATGCGATCTCGACTCCTACGTATTGAGGGAAATCCGAACAGAAACCGCTACATCAGGGAGGTTTTAGAGCCCGTGGTACTGCCTCTCTTTCAGGCAACTCTACATGCCATATTTGAGCAGGTCATTGCCCAACCACATGTGTTGAGGAATGTGCAAGCCTTCTTCAGTGAACGACAGGCACCATTGCTTCCCTGGCCTGCACGTTCGCCTGACATGTCACCAATCGACCATATCTGGGATATGTTTGGTCGGCGACTAGTTGCCACAGTCCTCCAGCAACAGCTGTTGATGCTTTGTGGACTCGCATACAAACCACGTGGAGGGAGATTCCCCAGGAACATATCCAGGTCCTATTTGATTCCGTGCCACGCCGTTTAGGGGCTCTTATTGCAGCACGTGGGGGCTTCAAACCATACTGAATTCTCAAGGACAGAGGTCATATACAGTCCTGTAATCCTAATCAGTTGTGTATTATCATGTGCCTAATCTGTGGTATAAAGTTCATTTCAATCATACGCATCCTTCTTGGTGTTGCATTTTTCACAAACGTTAGTGTATTTACTGTTGGAAGGCAGTTAAATGCGCGTTGCACTTCAGAAATCATATTTAATGACAATATATTAACATTTCATATTGAAAACATACAAGTGTTTTAAAAGGTCTTAATGGCGCACTGCTACATATTAATACAGTTTTAATATTGAAAATTCCTTCCTGACGTAGTACTTTTAGAGTTTACAAAACGGCCAATTAATTTACGCTCTTTTACCGTATTTACAGTAAGTCATTTTGATTTATGACAGTCTTGCATTCAGGGTGCGATATGTGTCTGGTGTTCGAGCTTATGGGGGCGCGGACTTGAAAAAGGCCGAGTTGTTAAAGGCTGTTCACTGTAAAGAGACCACTTTTGAAAGCCCTGCTTGGGATTTTTTTTTTGCCTATTGTGTGTCCTTTAACACACGTGAAACTAGCATTGTCGTGGGCCTGGTCACTTTATTCATGCATCGGTCAAGCGAAACTGTGAAATCATTAATAACGTAAATAATTTATTTGTTTCTTCTTACTCATTATCATTAAAAAAAACAGTAATCGAAAAGAATGATTTCGTTATTCATTAACCTAACTCTTACCCTTTTAATATGGTTCTAAGAAGTGAACTAATTTTTCTGCGCCACTGCTAAATTTTACTGGACACATGCCACTGAATGTAGTGCATTAAAAACGAGCAGCTGCGCCTAGGGACATTTTTAAAATGTGGATTTCACAAGGGCTTAGTTTACCTGACCACCTACACAGTGGCAGAACCCACCCATGGATACACGAGGCCATAACTTAACTCCTCTGTAGTCTATTCGCAGTTTCTGCACATTTTTTGAATAAAACCTTTGAAAAATCTCCCTACGTATAACGTGTTTTGTGTTTTCTAAATTTGATGTGTACAGCAAGCATTTTATACTTATGATGTTGACGTAAAATAATGAGATTGTTGGTTAAATTAAACTTTGTTATATTTTATCAATACATTTTAATATTTAGTTTCTAATAAATATTAACAAAAACATAGATATTGTTGGTATTGTGGTTAAGACCTAGTAAGAAATAGTTTTTATTCAAAATACCGTTAAAGTGAGTGCGCAGTAGATTTTGTTTGCACGAGGTGGAGGAATAGCTTGGAAACAGAACTTTAACAGGGCTTTAGAAAAGTTGGAAGTAATCGTGATTGGACTATACCCTAAATTTACGTGCTATAATCCCTTTTACAATTTTTTTTTAAAACTTCACTTCTTATTTATACACCTGTTTCCTTACAAATGAGTTCGAAATATCTCTCATGGTATCTTCACGAGAAAATACTCGTTAAAAAANTTACGGCCGCACTACGCTCTGTGCGTTGGGCAACTTCCTGCGGGAGTAAATGGATGTCCAGTGAGTGAGTGAAGAGATTTGGGCGGCGCAACAGAGCTAGGTCTTGAGAGTAGACGAGGGAGAAGCGAGGTGAGAATGGAGCAGCGCCGGAAGGACGGAGCGGGGGAAACGGGAAATCCCCGAGTAGACCCGCCGACCAGCGGAATCGTCGGGCACGATTTCCACATTCGAAAATCCGGGAGTGACTCCGCCGGGAATCGAACCCGATTCGCCTAGGTAGGAGGCGAGTAGTCTAACCACTACACCACCGTGCCCCCGGGTGTCCAGTGACTTTCGGCTTTAAAGTGCGGTTCCAGGTAGGAGGACGTCTTAATTCCACCTGTTTACTTCGCCCTTTGACAAGGTGTCCTTGTTTAATGATTCACTTCGGCATGACTATGTTAATAAGGCTAAACATGACGTGACTATCTGGGTACATCTTTCCTTAAATTTCAAGACAAGCCATAGATGGGCCTAACCATTTACAATTTCGTGTTTGAGTTATGTATGCTATGTTGGGCGTAAAACGGGGAAAATCTACTCACACTAAACATTCAGTGTGTGTCTGAATTAGAGTGACAGACTTTAACTGCAGGTTCCCCACGAAAAAAAATAAGTTGAAGTCATATAAATTACTAATGGCCTAAATAGATACTGGCATTTGAAGCTGGTTGCGACACTTGATTATTGCAAATTCAGGAAGTTTTATATGAAATGGAGTGCTAGGAATCTGCATAATTGTGAGTGGGCGAAGGTCTGTAATCAAGGGTAGACTTGTANTTTTATATGAAATGGAGTGCTAGGAATCTGCATAATTGTGAGTGGGCGAAGGTCTGTAATCAAGGGTAGACTTGTGCCTGCTATCAAATTATTTCACGAAAAGAAGCAGGCTGCCGCCATTATTTCGCATTAAATTTAATGTCGTGGTTCGCTAAGCGGGTCTTATTAAAGGATTGTCGAACTCAGTTTCTGAAGTAAAGGAAAACAGTGTATTTTGTAGTGACCTAAAATTTCACCGCTTTCGAAGAAATCGTGCTTGGATTTCAATACAAAGTTTTCCAGAAGTGAATATGTTTGCTCGAAAGAGCGCCAATTTCTAAGTAAATAGCGCTGAATAGTACATTAATTTAGAATAAATAAAAAACCAATGCCTATGGAACTTCACCAGATTCTTTATAATTTTCGCACATGCAAGTACAGAACAATTTATGGTTGACATCGAGAACGATCCTGGAAAAAAGGGGATTTACTACCCCAAATCTCCAGCAGATGTGTTGTCTTCAAACAGAATGACATTAATAATATCCATATTATAACGTAATAAGTCTTCTTTCTGGAACACGCTTAGTCAAGCCCTTCACAAAAAAGCCGTTCATAAATACTGCTAGCAGATTTAAAGTTGAGAAGTCGGGCAACACTTTAAGAAACACACCCGCCCTAGAGGAGGCTACCTAGGGCAGTGTGGAATGATTAAGTACGTCGTAGCTGTACTGAGTCTCAGCCGCACTTATATATTTTGATGGAGGTGCATGTTGTGAATCGAAGTTATGGAACGTCTTAGACAACCAGAATTTGCAAACATGAAACGTTTCCACAAACCAGTTGAGGAGAAAGCTCGCCTATAATTTTTATGAGCTACATTCACGAACGCCATGGCTGAGGTTATTCCACCAAGACGTGTTTTTGTGTTTACTCAAGTATGAAAAAAAAACTATGTCGTTTACAGATTACTTATTTGTTTGTCAGTAATTAGTTTCTTGCAAAATTAAGACTGGCAAAGTGTTTTTTATTTCCTGTGATGTGGTTCAATATAAGTTACAATCTGGCCAGGATTCGCTATTACACGTGCATGAAAATGACGTACTGGCAGACAATCTGCATTGCTTTGCATTTGTTGTACAAGGGTTACGGAACGCATTCTTGATAGCAATTGGCGCCCCTTGTTTACAGCAACTGTGTGAAAACGAGGGTTTTGCACATTGCCTACCTACCAGGATTTTGGAAAACTTAGTATAGAAATATAAGTACGACTGCTTTGAGAACGGCGACGTTTAGTGTATTGGCGCAAAGTAATATTTTTTGTTAATTTTGACATGAGTTTCACTAGTCATTAATAATTATGTTGTTAAAAGCTCGATCCGTCCCAGCGTCACAGAGAATTAATGGAAAATAAAAAATGGTGGTAAATTATTATTTCCACAAAACGGTACCTCAGTACAACAGTGTTAAAATTAAAATAAAAAGTGATTTTTTAGTTAGTTACCTTAAACAAGTGCAGTACGTTAAGTGTGAATGTTTTACTACTTACTGACGATTATACTTATGCATGGGATAATGTAGCATGACAATGCGGGAGTAAGGAATTTTGATAATAAAACACTGTCCCTCCTGAAAAACAGCTTATTTCGTGTTGTAACACTATTGTACTGAAATATCTAAAATATAACAGCCGCAGGTTTTGCTATGGTTGATCTTCATCCACTCACATAGGTACAGATCTTCAGTGACGAGTATTAAATTATATATATATATATATATATATAATTCATTTCCGGTTTACAGAGTTAAAATACCACATATAAATAAAACGACGTAAAGACGAGAGAGAGCAAAATAAAAAGCAAAGATGGTGCTAAAGAACGTTTGTGCGTGCGTATGTGGTTGTATTGTAGGCCACAGAAATAGCATAAACACTGTAGCTTCTACTGTACTGAGAATCAGGATTTAGGTATAGTTACCCTAGGGCAGGTTTAGAAATTTTCACTACAATACACTAAGTATTTATTTACATGAAGCTGTTTTTGTGTATCGACTGCCCTCTTCCTCAAACTCTAGCGTTACACGATATACTTTTTTTTCCTCTTAGTAACAGCTAAAATATACACACTACAAAATATTAATATTCAAATCTTGTACATTTAACGTACACAAGACAATTTATTAAATGAGCTCAATATTTTTCGACACTCTCCTACTAACAGTTATATAGTGGCTTTAATATTCAACAGTTTTTTACAGGCTTCTTTTTTTTAAGTTTTTTTGCCGTAACTATATAAAAGGTAGCCGGTAATTGGTACCCGGTAAATGGTACCGTAAATGTGCTCTACTTAGCCCCCAATTGAAAGTCAAATATAATATCTATCATCTCAGTGATGGGGGAAAAAATAAATTTTTTGTAATGGTTTTCAATTTACACGTAGTTTGTGGTGATATTTTACCAGCTAGCGTAAACAAAATTAACCAGAGTTTCTTACAGACATCGCCCTCCGCGAATCAATTCACGGCGATAGTTATTAGAAGTTTACGTTGAGCTCCAAATTCATCAGAATACTAATGAGTGCCCATTGGTAGACAAACCATTTTGAAAAAATTTTCCGTTGCATTGTAATTGTATGAGAACAATTTTCTGCAGAAAAAGTATAGCCAGGGTACGTATGATCAAAGGTAATCCCAGTAATAACTATATGGGGATTGAAATTTTCTATGTACATAGGCGAAACATTTCAACAAAGTGAACAAATTAAAACGCACCAAAAAAAGATAGAAAAGTTGTAAAAGAGCTAGGAAGTAACGCATAACATAAAAATCATTAAAATATCGACAACATAAATCACAGTTTCTAACTAATTAAATCGCTAAAAATTGACCAAAAACAAAGAGTAAGAAAACCAAAAGGAACACCTAGTCAAGAAAGAAAATGTTTTATTGGCTAGGATGTATGCATTATTTCCCGGATTGGTTTTCATTGCGATTGTTCAGCGTCATTGTTCATGGTTTGGCATTTTTGTCATTACGTTAGACAGTTAATTTTTTGTTGTAGATGATTAAGTTACTACTAGAATGTTTGTTACTTTGTANTTTTTCGACACTCTCCTTCTAACAGTTATATAGTGGCTTTAATATTCAACAGTTTTTTACAGGCTTCTTTTTTTTTAGTTTTTTTGCCGTAACTATATAAAAGGTAGCCGGTAATTGGTACCGTAAATGTGCTCTACTTAGCCCCCACTTGAAAGTCAAATATAATATCTATCATCTCAGTGATGGGGGAAAAAATAAATTTTTTGTAATGGTTTTCAATTTACACGTAGTTTGTGGTGATATTTTACCAGCTAGCGTAAACAAAATTAACCAGAGTTTCTTACAGACATCGCCCTCCGCGAATCAATTCACGGCGATAGTTATTAGAAGTTTACGTTGAGCTCCAAATTCATCAGAATACTAATGAGTGCCCATTGGTAGACAAACCATTTTGAAAAATTTTTCCGTTGCATTGTAATTGTATGAGAACAATTTTCTGCAGAAAAAGTATAGCCAGGGTACGTATGATCAAAGGTAATCCCAGTAATAACTATATGGGGATTGAAATTTTCTATGTACATAGGCGAAACATTTCAACAAAGTGAACAAATTAAAACGCACCAAAAAAAGATAGAAAAGTTGTAAAAGAGCTAGGAAGTAACGCATAACATAGAAATCATTAAAATATCGACAACATAAATCACATTTTCTAACTAATTAAATCGCTAAAAATTGACCAAAAACAAAGAGTAAGAAAGCCAAAAGGAACACCTAGTCAAGAAAGAAAATGTTTTATTGGCTAGGATGTATGCATTATTTCCCGGATTGGTTTTCATTGCGATTGTTCAGCGTCATTGTTCATGGTTTGGTGTTTTTGTCATTACGTTAGACAGTTAATTTTTTGTTGTAGATGATTAAGTTACTACTAGAATGTTTGTTACTTTGTANTTTTTGTCATTACGTTAGACAGTTAATTTTTTGTTGTAGATGATTAAGTTACTACTAGAATGTTTGTTACTTTGTAGCACTTGGTGATTGTGCGCTTTTTATTAGTTTTTGCTAACTTTTTATCGTTATTGCACAATATATGTTGTATAAATTATAGGCGTGCTAGATTTAAACTGGCAAATAAAACATGGCGCATAGCCCAGCAACCTATGACTGTGTTCCAGTTAACGGATTTCGTTAAGGTCGAAGGAATTTTGCACGTATGAGTCCTAAAACCGCGGGAGCGCTAGGGGCGAACGAGACATGCGAATCAACTCTCTAATCGCCTTTACGCGCAAAGCACTGCACTGGGATGCAGTCTTGCCGTCAAAAACGCACTACTAATATACTTTCAGCAGAGACCCTACCATTTTATGACGTGGTAATAAAAATAAAGGTTTGGTGCACGTCCCTATTCCTTTTTTATGTTTTGTACCGGAATGCTCATGATTAAAAATGCCTGCGAAAACACCCGTTTGGGCCATTTTCCCTATTACAAAAACATGCTTTAGAGAGAAATGGAGGAACTGAAAAACTTGATACAGACACGTAACGTTTCTTATAAGAAATTCGTCGTAAGCTCACCTCACTCAAGACACGTAGGAAGGTTTTTTTAATATAACGTTTTCTGCTGTAGCTCTGCATACTGTTCGGCGGCCTATCTAGGCGGCCACCTTAACAAAAGGGCACCGTAACCCGATATTGCATGCAAAAATAAAAATAAATTTTTTTCCCCCAACAAATTTTGCTAAAAGACTACTTTGCCTAATACGACATAACCAAATCGCTGCCATATTGTTAAACCTTCAAACTATTTGCACATTTTGAAGCAGTTAAGATTTTAACTCTTAATGGGTGTTACGATTAGATTAATTTCAAAAATTACTTTCTTTGCGCAATGTTTTATTTTTCGACTATTTTTTAACGTTGGAGTGTTTCGGGTATGATTATACAAAGTTTTACGTTTGAATTTCAGCACTGATTTTTACTTAAATTAATATTTCAATACTATAGGAATTAATACACCGCAATTTTGTCAATAGTGCTAGTGACTTGCGACTATATACAAGGATACCATAAAAAAAAAAGTGAATGAAGAGATTTGGGCAGCTCTTAACATCGAGGTCTTCAGAGCCAATGAGGGTGAAGCGAGTTGAGTATGGAGCAGCGTCGGAATGAAGGGGCGGGGGAAACTAAGGATCACAAAAAAA